>CM037585.1:115267737-115569173 GCA_021018995.1 Chloranthus sessilifolius
CCAAGCTTTTTCATCAGAAACCACATTCTGACAACCACCACAATGAGTCGAATCACACCACACCACACGGGGATTGGGCGTCGATCAACTTGAAGGTGCATTTGTGGCATCCTTGAGGTGACAAAAGTCAAATCACAAAAAGTCCACTATTCATCTCTTACGGTCCATTATTTCATATCACCATAATCATCTTCAAGAACAAGTAAAAGCTTCCGATGAGTATGCCCATCAACAAAATCCTTCTCCTTCAACTCCCGCAACATCCCCATTGCATCTTCAACCCGTCCTCACCTACACAACTCGTCCAAGACAGTCCGGTATGTTATAAACTCCACCAACCTCCTCCTTTTACTCATCTCCCACATAATCCTCAAAGCCTCCTCAAACTCTCCCCCAATGGCCAAACAATTCACAAGGGAATTATATGCCTTACAACTTGGAACAAACCCCTTCTTCGTCATATCCCCATACAACTCCATCGCATTTTTCGATCGACCTTAGGCGCAAAGACCATGAATCAAATAATCATAAGAATACGAATTCAACACAGGATTATACACATCACCCATCTGATGAAAGATCCTAAGTGCATCATTGAGGTGAAGGGAAAGGGCATACCCTTTGATCATGGAATTCAATGAGAATACATCAGGCTCGATCCCTTCGTTGACCATTTGGCGGAAAAGGCATCGAGTTATCTCCATGTACATGTGGTTTATATACGAATTGGTTCCACGGCTCAAGAAGGCCACGAAGAGCAAATTATAGGTCCTAACAAAAAGCACACATTGAGGGTTTTTGGTCTTTTGCGTGAGTTTGAAGATGTTAACGGCTCGCGATAGCTTACGTTCCTCAATGTAGAAGTAGATCATGGTGTTGAAAAGGGTTTTGGACCAGATGGATGGAATTGCTAGCACTTGGTTGGCCACATAGTCCATTTCTGTGTACATTTTTGTAGAGCCAAGTTTTTGTACGGTGAGTAGGTATGTGGAGTGGTCGTGCTTGAATCTGGGTTGTTGAGAGGCCCAATTGCAGATCTGGAGGCAGATTCAGGGGTCTTTTGGGGGACTAGGGTTTTAAAGATGTCTTCAAAGGTGAATCGTGGTGGGATTTGGGATAAGATTATGTGAAATTGAGATGAATTTAGAGGTAGGTTTGGGGGAATAAGGATTTGGATTTGGATTTGGGAAGGGTTTTAGGTATGGGGATTATGGGTATAGGTTGTTTTGATGGATAGGAGGACATGAGAGACCAATAGATAAAGAAGATTATGGATTAGTTTTTGATTTATAAAATGATTAATACGAAGAACCCTATTCATTTTAATGAATCAAAGGAGGAGGAGGAGTTGTGGACATTAATATCAGACAAAGAGAAGGTTATGGATTGGTTTTCGATTTGTACAATGATTAATACGAAGAACCCTAGTAGAGTGAACTTATCATTGATTCTCTACACCTTTGTTGGGTTTAGGATCTGGCTCTCATCACTGTCATTTAAACACCAAATCATGTTTAAATGATCTTTCATCATTAATGATTTAAGATTTGAGTAATTCATACATTGGAGGGCTCTGATAGCCCAGATTTCTGCACCCTGAAACCCGTGCCATCAGGATCATCGTCACCTACAATCCCCAAAACAAAACACACGTGTTTGCTCGTGTAGCAAAAATCAGAACAGACACCATCTATCGAGATAGATAGAGTCATCATATATGGCACAACATAAAAGAAAAATGCATAATAAAATATAAATATACATCCTCAAAAAGGAACTAAGAAGAACCTCTGGTTATGGTCATCCATCAACCAAAATAATGGTTCCCGATAATGGTTCTTACAAAATATATATAACTATAAAGTAAAAGTAGCTACAGAAAATATAGTACGGAACAGAGTGGACCACCAGGCCCAATAATCCAAATGTATCATATACAAATCCCCAAAAAAAAAAGTCAAATACTCAGTCTATGGGTAGTACTCGTCAGCAGGAATATCAGTGTCCTCCCGCCTGCCTCCTACCGTGATACATCAGATCACTCTTGCCCAAAGAACTATGGAGCCTCAGAACCTATGACATAGAGTCAGCGATGAGCTAACAGTTTAAGCTCAGTAGAATAATCTCAATTATATTGCATCTTAACTGTAAAGCATGATTTTCAGAACATATATCAGAACAGATGATCAAAAGCAGATATTTCAAACAGGCGAGTCATAAAATAGATGTTGAGGTTCAAATAACATAAATCAGATACAGGATACCAGGAATCATAAGCATTTTCGTTTACAACAGAACAAACTTGAAATCAGGTTTATGTTCAGATTTTCAGATGCAATGCATTCTTTATTTAAATGACTTAAATCTATACTTAAATAACTCCCGTGTATATAGCACGTGATAGCCAGATGTTTACTGTGGTAACCTCAACCATCGTCGTTCAATGAACAATTTCAGAAATTGCAACAAGCCTCCGCGTAATGAGAGAAACTTGTGTCAGGCAGATCATAGAACAGATACACGGATATCCCGCCTTGCCGGTCACAGATATCCCGCCGCGTCGGTGGGGTTCATCACATGAACTTTAAACCACATGCATATTACATAATATCGGGAATCAGGTGTCAAGAATCAGATATCAGGAATCAGGCATCAGGAATCGGAAATGACAGAACTTTCATTCATATGCAAGAAATACTTTAAAACAGTAATCAGGAACCATGTGTTCGGAATACAAGTCTTAATAGTCCATGAAATTAGAATAAATGCAATTTAGATTAAATTTTCCCTACTTTAATTCACGTCTTTCTAAGCAAATCTAAAGCCTTTTTAAGAGTCTCCCGATTTTAACCTAGGCCATACGTACATTACACTAGGTGTTAGAGGTGTCAAATAATCAAATGGTACGATGTACCACAGTGTTTCTTTCAGAAAACCAAAGCAGACAGAAACAGGGGAATTTGAACCGTTCGATTTCCATAAGCAGAGAAAGTCGATTGATCGAATTTCCCATGCCTCCACAGGTACACAGACTCAACGTACTTCGAACGATCGGATTCCCCAATTCGATCATTCGATTTTCACTTCAAACGTTCAATTTCCAAATCGAACCGTTCGATCCTTCAAAAGTCATTTCCAAATTTCAAACCTCCTGTTTGTATAACTGTTTATACAATCTGGTCGATCGAATTCCAATTTCGATTGATCGATTTATAGTTCGAACTATCGAATTCCTAATTCGATCGTTCGAATTTATCGGGCTTCAACCTCCATAAATTATACTTTTGTTCTATAGGTGTAATATACAATTCGATCAATCGAATTTCAATTTCGATCGTTCGAATCGCAATTCGAACTATCGATTTCTCAAATCGAACAGTTCAAACCCTTCAAAACCCAAAAGCCATAAGGGTAAGATTCGATCGATTATCAAAATCGATCGTTCGAATTTAACAGTTTCTGTTAAGTCTCTGGTTCGTTATTTTTAACCCACTTTCACCATAACTTCAATGATCTTCATCGAGTCACACACACACGTACACATACATGCTAGGACATCTAGAATTACAGAAAGCACGCAGTAACTCACCTCTCTACGGTTGCTTCCGTGGTTCACGGCAATTTCGGCTCAAAGTGGGTTTCGAATTCAAATTTGGAGATTCTATCGCCGTTGGCAATCCACAGAACCCGACGGGTAGCTCCACGCTAACACACAGAGGTGGGTACACTTCCCCAGACGAGACACAACGTACCGACGTCGATTCGCATCCTTCACACTCTAGGTCAAATTACTGAGTATCTAGAGATTCCTCTAACCTTGGTTTCACAAAGGGAGTTCTCTAGAACTCGAGTCACGTAATACGAGATATATAAGCCACACACCACGGGTTCTCGTAGTCAGAGAAACAGATCAAGGAAGAAAGAAATGAAGAGAAGTGAAGTTCTAACCTCTTCCTTCTCTTATAAGCTAAAACTAGGGAAATATCTCTAATATTTCCATTTCTAAATTTCAGTTTCCGGTGTTGAGCACACACCATTCTCAGGTGCGTAGTATCTTACCAAAGATCTATTCATGTCTCAAATTCACATCACGTGTGACACATGACTTCACACACACCGATTTTGATTATTAATATTATTATTATTATAAAAATTAAGTTTATCTCGATTTTCGTGTCAGACACGCATATCAAGGCAGTCAAGTTCGAGTTCAAATTTTCGGAACGTGACATTCTCCCCTCAGGAATTTTCGTCCTTGAAAATCCAACAGTGAGTGAGATTCTCTATCCATAGAGACCCCAATTCTTTAACTGACTTAAAGTGGATCTATATGTGTACCTAAAATTCATCGAGCATGCGATGAATTTCATGCTCAGAACCCAAGACACAAGCATCAAGCAATGTGGCAATTACAATTTTCTAAGTTTTAGAGCATGCAAAACATGTAACGAACAGAACATGCTGTGATAAACAGAGAAACTAACCAGAACGTGCAATGAAACAGAGAGAAATCAGGACAAATAACCATATGTAGACAGCAGTATTAAATGTAATTCTAAGTACTGACCTGCCGGTAGAGTAGAAGGTGCAGCCTCCTCAGGTGCAGGTCTACTAGGTCTGGGTGCCTCGGTGCGGTAGTCGCTCGGATCTGCTACGTGCAGGCGAGCATGTGCAACCATGGGGGTAGCTGTGGTAGGATATGCCTGTTGTATGTAATGTAAGAGCATACCCTCGTGAAAGTCTAACCGTCGATGCACCTGACGGTTATGCTCATCCATCCCATCCAATCGCTCATGTATCCGTCGATTTCCTTCATTGATCACGGCTAGCATGTTGTCGAGTGTAGTGGTAGATGTCCCACGGTCTAGATGTCCCAGCAAGTGCAGGTCGCGGAGGTGGGACTAGATCAGGTCAGGCAGGCACGTCACCCTGAGGTTGAAGGTCGGGTTGTGCCTCTCCCAGATCTGAAGCTAGCCCTGCAGGCACATCCCTAGCTTCCTCTCATACAACATCCCCCTCTTCAGGCAATTTTTTCACTAACTAGTTATAACTTTTTCTCCAGTTTTTAATCTTATAAGTCTTAGCGTTATTCATTCAATATAGGCTCTCCCGGTGCCATGCTATACTTGGCACGTACGGCGTTGTATTGCTCGACCATATGCGTAATCAATCGAGCATACGACATCTCTTTCTTCAAAACCGCCTTTCTTTCAGACATATTGTCCTTGGCATTTATTAAACCATCAATCACCACGTCGGCGAAATAAAACCAACGTTGCTCAAAGGCCGAAAATAAGGCCTGCTACACAATCCCAAGGCGCTCTGACTTGTGTAAAAAAGGGTATAAATTTTTATGGATGAATGTATCGAGCATCCATAAATTATCAGGGAGTTGAGCGCGAGTAATAGATAGCCCTGATCCACGTTAAGATATTGATAGAATAGTCGCCCCGCTTAAGATATTGATAGAATAGTTGAACTATTCTAGGGCAATAGTAAGGGTGGAAGAGTTGGTAAACCGTTTGCAACCCTAGCTTCTTCATATAATCGACCGCTCACCTCGTTTCGGGTCATTCTTCGAAAATTTTAGGTTCAAAAGACCATTCAGGCAAGATGGTCTTCGAATCCCACCATGAATGCCGAATTTCCTGAAATATTTGTGGTGGCAGTGGTGAAGGGGGTCTCAGTGGTTGCACGGGCGGTTCAAGTGATGCCACGGGTGGTGCAAGTGGTTGTGCAGGTGGCGCAGAGGTACCGGCCCACGAAGTAGGCATTTTGCGCAAAGCATTTTTTGGTTCGTGAACTCATGATCACAAGAAAACAAGGAAAAACCCAAAACGAATGAAATAGAGAGAAGTTTAGGGTTTTTACCACGGAAGAAGATCAAGAGTCAATCCTCGGAATCAAAGGCGAAGCTCGGATAGTGTGGAGTAGCTGGTGATGAACTTCGAACACAGGGAAGAAGGTAAGCTCGAACCCTTGAGTTTTCGAATCGTACGAATGGGGAAAATAACCCCAACGTAACTTAATCGACAGATTTGATCGATCGAATTTGAAATTCGATTGTTCGAATTGCTCAAATATTTACCCAGCCCGATATAATCAATCGTTCGGTTTACAATTCGAACCATTCGATTCACAAATTGATCGTTCGAAACCACTCCCGAACCGTGCGAATCACACAACATCTATGGTTTGAACCGTTGATTCGAATTGTTCGAACTATAAGTCGATCATTCGAATTTTACAGCAAAGCTGTTTTTCTATCCTACCGTTCCATAGGTCCTATGAGACCATGCTTAAGGACCATAGCGTATCACCTACTTATCATAGATGCGTCCCATACAGGGTACACAGGCATACAACGACTCACAAAATCGAGACACACATCGATGAACATTTTGTAAAGGAAAACACATTGCACTATGAAGTTAACAAAAATTTCAAAACTTACCTCGCGTATCAGTCAAATAAGTGCAAATACTGATCGCAAATCTCAGCCTCGCGCTCCCAAGTAGCTTCCTCAGCTGAGTGGTTCTGCCACTTCACTAGGACCAGCGGAATCTGCTTGATTTGTAAGACCTGCGCTTTACGATCCAAGATCTACACTAGCTCCTCAACCAGTGTTAGATCTTCTTGAAGCTCAGTGGGTTGATAATCCAAGATGTGGGTTGGGTCTTTCACGTATTTCCTCAGCATAGATACATGGAATACGTTGTGCATGCTTGCCAGCTGTGGCGGCAAAGCAATCCTGTAAGCAACCTCTCCAACCCGACCCAACACCTCAAAAGGTCCATCATAACACGGACTTAGATTTCCACGTTTGCCGAAACGCATCACACCCTTCGTTGGCGAGATTTTCACAAGACTTTGTCTCCTGTCAGAAAACAGGTATTAATACTATACCAATTATCGAAAAAGGAAATTTTAAAGTATTTAGCATGATCAAGCTCACTTGGAACTCGACATGTGTCCTATGAAGGTTGACATAACTCTTCTGACGACTTTGAGGGACTCCCAACCTCTCGCGGATCAACCGAACCGCCTCAGTTGTACTCTCCACGACATCAGGTCCCAAAATAAATTTCTTGCCGATTTCCTCCCAATTCAGTGGAGATCTACATCTCCGACCATATAAGGCTTCGTAGAGAGCCATACCGATGCTAGCCTGATAACTGTTGTTATAGGCGAACTCAATCAAAGGTAAGTGTTGGTCCACGACCCGTGAAAATCCAACATGCAAGCACGCAACATGTCCTCTATGATCTGGTTCACCCTCTCAGTTTGTCCGTCAGTTTGAGGATGGAACGCTGAGCTGAAATCGAGTCTAGAACCTATACCTTCCTGAAATCATTGCCAGAACTGAGACATGTAGAGCGGGTCTCTGTCGGATATGATACTGACTAGTATACCATGCAGCCTAACTATCTCCTTGAGATACAACTCTGCGAGTTTGATGGCGATATACGTAATATTATACGACAGGAAATGTGCAGATTTAGTCAATCTGTCCACAATGACCCAGATGGCATTGTGTTTCCTCAACATCTTTGGCAACCCCAAAATAAAGTCCATAGAAATGGCTTCCCATTTCCACTCAGGTATTGGCAATGGTTGCAACAAACCCGCTGGATTCCGATGATCCACCTTTACTTCTTGGTAGACTAAACACTTGGACACATACTCAGCCACGTCCTTCTTCAAGCCTCTCTACCAGAAACTTTTCTATAAATCTTAGTACATCTTGGTACTCCAAGGATGTATGGCATACATTGACTTGTGAGCCTCCTCTAAAATAGTGTCCCGAAGCTCAACACTGGTAGGTATGCACACTCGTTCTTGGAATAACAAAGTACTATCCTCCCTGATGGAGAAATCTAGTATGTTACCGCTGATCACCTCTCTTCTAATGGTCATAAGCTCATCATCAATCATCTGTAGCTTGCGGATGTTCTCAAATAATGTGGGCCGGATAACAATGGTAGTCATCAATGCTCCTGAGCCTCTAACATCAAACCACGTGTCACACAAAGCCATATCCTCAAGTAAGCGCCACCGGTGCACTCTAACAATGAGATGTGACAACTGAGCAGAAGACTTCCGACTTAATGCATCCGCCACTACATTGGCTTTCCCAGGGTGGTACTGGATGGAACAATCATAATCTTTAAGGAACTCCATCCACCGCTGCCTCATGTTCAGGTACTTTTGAGTAAACAGGTACTTGAGGCTCTTGTGATCTATAAAGATATCAAATGTCTCACCATATAGGTAGTGCCTCCAGATCTTCAGAGCGAAGATTACTGCCGCTAACTCAAGATCATGAGTGGGATAATTTTTCTCGTGATCCTTAAGTTGTTTGGAGCCATAAGCAATGACTCTTGTCTTGGTTAAGCACGCAACCCAAACCACTGTACGAAGCGTTACTGTATACTGTAAAACTTCCACCACCTGAAGGTATAGCTAATACTGGCGCGGTAGTCAAACGCTTGTTGAGTTCCTAAAAACTCAGCTCACACTGCTTTGTCCAATCAAATCTAACATTCTTTCTCGTAAGCTGTGTAAGCGAACCCGAGATCTTGGAAAAACCTTCGATAAACCGCCGATAGTATCCCTCCAAACCAAGAAAACTACGGACTTCCGTCACCGTCTCTGGTTGTTCCCAATTCACCACTGATTCGATCTTTGTTGGATTGACCGTTATACCCATCTCAGAGACGACATGGCCTAAGAAACTGACCTGTTCAAACCAAAACTCACATTTGCTGAGTTTTGCATACAATTTGTGATCTCTAAGGGTTTGGAGAGCCACTCCTAGATGCTGCTCATGCTCCTCTCGCGTCTTTGAATATATGAGGATATCATCTATGAAAACAACTGCAGACTTGTCTAAGTGTGGTTTGAATATTCGATTCATCAAGTCCATAAATGACGCTAGAGCGTTTGTCAACCCAAATGGCATCACCAAGAACTCATAGTGCCCATATTTGGTTCTGAGCACTGTCTTCTGAATGTCTTCAGATTTGACTCTCAGCTGATGATAGCTGGATCTCAAGTCAATCTTAGAAAAAAAACCTCGCTCCTTGTAACTAATCAAAAAGATCATCTATCCTCGGAAGCAGGTAACAATTCTTAATCGTCAACTTGTTTATCTGACGGTAATCAATGCAGAGCCGCATCGAACCATCTTTCTTTCTGACAAACAGAACTAGCGCTCCCTAAGGAGACAGACTAGGTCGGATAAACCCTTTGTCTAGAAGCTCTTGAAGATGTTCTTTTAGCTCTTTCAAGTCAGCAGGCGCCATTCGACATGGAGCCTTTGACAATGATTCTGTTCCTAGCGCTAACTCAATCGCGAACTCGAACACTCAATCAGGTGGCAATCCAGGCAGCTCCTCAAGAAAAACATCGGGGTAGTCACATGCAATCGTGATGTCAGCAATATTCTTCTTCTCCTTATGATCTTGCAAGTAAGATAACCACCACAACATACGATCTGCTCGTATAGCTGAAATAAACGGTGCAACGTTGGATTTGACTCCACAAAATCAGAAGGATTTTCTCTTTGGAGGGCGGAAAGTCACAACCTTCTAAAGGCAATCAACCCTCGCATGATAAGCGGATAGCCAATCCATTCCCAGGAATACATCAAACCCTACCATATCTAACAATATCAAGTCTGCCCTAGTCTCATGATCCTCAATTCGAACGATGACTGATTTGTTCACGGTGTCTGTCCTCACTGAACTACCTGTAGGAATTGACACAACTAATATGAAGTCGAATGACTCAGGTGTAATGCCCAGACAATCTAAGAACATTGAAGTAATAAATGAGTAGACCCTAGGTCGATCAACATTTGTGCCTTAGTCTCACATATATCCCTCTCTTCTCTCATAAGAAGAGTACCTTAAGTTTATACAAAGAAAAATCGGATTCAGTGAACACCAAGTGTACGGTGTTCAAGAATATCACTATATACACAATTTATTAGAACACTCTTCATAATACATATACCAAAGAAAAACTTAACTCTCAAAGCGTAATGATACCTTGGATCACGTCATTGGATGTCTGAGCATCAACGGCTGTGACGGCATAAGCTCGACCCTAAACGGTAGGTTGAGAAGATCTCTGAGTGGATGTCGAAATAGTTCTCTCCGTGCTCTCCTCTGGACAATTCCTGACCATGCGGCCCATCTTGCCACACCTGAAATAAGCTCCAGTGTCTCTCCTGCAGTCCTCTGTCTTGTGTGGTTTTCCACACTTTACACATAATGGAGCCGGAGAAAAAGATGAGACCCTTGAAGATCCATGTGCAACAGAAGCTCCACTGGCAAAAGAACTAGAGGGTCGGAAGGGTCTGGATGACAAAGGCCCAGATGGTCTCTGGTAAGAGTTCGGTCATGAAGAAACAGCCAGTCTAGAGTAAGTTAACAGAGTGGGGTATCTAGGACGTCTCAAGAATCTAGCTCTCTTGTTTGCCTGATTGAGAGCACTGGATTGACCTGAACTGACCTTTCTTTGTTTTGTTGGTCTCTCCTTACAACTCGCTTCTGAGTCTCCTCAACAATGAGGGCTTTGGACATCACTCCCTCATAATTCCATCTCCCACATAGCCACACTTTCCTATATATCTGGCCTTAGGCCAAGCTGAAACTTTTGAGCTTTCATCAACTCAGTGGATACGTGTAGAGGTGTGAACCTCGAGAGTCTCGTAAATTCAGCCCCATACTCACGCACTAACATATTATCTTGATTCAAATTGATGAATTGTACTTCCCACTGGTTCCTCACTATTTTTGGGAAGTATTCATCATTAAAAAATTTTATAAATTCTGCCCATGTCCAAGGAATGTTAGGAATCTCCTGGTCTCTAAAACTGGACACTGACTTCCACCAAGGGCCAGCCTCTCCGTCTAGTTTGAAGGTTGCCCACCTAACCTTCTCAACCTCGGTGCATTGTAGCACCCCAAAAATCTTTTCCATCTCGTCAAGCCAATACCCGGCTTCCAAAGGATCTGTCTGACCCGAGAAGTTAGGGGGTCTCATCCTCCTAAATTCTGCAACGGATGGCTAATTCCTGGCCGCAAGCAATTGTGCTTGCTGAGCCATGGACGTTGTTTGTTGTGTCATGTTGTTGGCCAAAGCCTCCCACACTTGCTCAATACGGTCGTCGCCACCTCTTCCAGCTCCCAAGGGAATTGCATTAGAAGCAGAACCGTTCTCGGTCCGTCTCTACACTTTTGCTTCGGCCTCTGAACCTTGGGGCCATACCGGTCTGTCATTGTGAAAACAATGACATAGATCAGTATACAAATTGTAAAAACAATCAAGCCCATAGTCCTAGTGGTTCCAGACCTAAAGCCATAACTCTGATACCAACTGTGACAGCCTGGATTTTCACACCCAGAAACCCGTGCCATCAGGATCATCGTCATCGACAATCCCTTGAACAAAACGCACACGCGTCTGCTCATGTAGCGGGAATCAGAGCAGACACCATCTATTGAGGCAGATAGAGTCATCATATATGGCACAACATAAAAGAAAAATGCATAACAAAATATAAATATACATCCTCAAAAAGGAATCAAGAAGAGCCACTGGTGATGGCCATTCATCACCCAAAATAATAGTTCTCGATAATGGTTCCTACAAAATGTATATAACGATAAAGTAAAAGTAACTATAGAAAATATAGTACAGAACAGAGCGGACCACCAGGCCCAATAATCCAAATGTATCATAGACAAATCCCCAAAAATAACAAGTCAAATACTCAGTCTATGGGTAGTACTCGTCAGCAGGAATATCAGTGTCCTCCTCAGCCTCTGCCTCCGACTGATACTCAGGATCACTCTCGGCTTTATCAACTCGAGCCTCAGAACCTATGACAGAGTCAAGGATGAGCTAACAGTTTAAGCTCAGTAGAAGAATCTCAATTATATTGCATCTTAACTGTAAAGCATGGTTTTCAGAACATATATCATAACAGATGATCAAGAGTAGATATTTCAAATAGGTGAGTCATAAAACACATGTTGAGGTTCAAATAACATAAATCAGATACAGGATAGCAGGAATCAGAAGCATTTTCGTTTACAACAGAACAAACTTGAAATCAGGTTTATGTTCAAATTTTCTGATGCAATGCATTCTTTATTTAAATGACTTAAATCTATACTTAAATAACTCTCATTTATATAGAACGCGGTTGCCAGATGTTTGCCGATGGGTAACTCCAACCATCGTCGTTCAATGAACAATTTCAGGAATTGCAACAAGCCTCTGCGTAATGAGAGAAACTTGTGTCAGGCAGATCATAGAACAAATACACAGATATCCCGCTGTGCCGGTCACGGATATCCCGCCGCGTCGGTGGGGTTCATCACATGAACTTTAAACCACATGCATATTACATAATATCGGGAATCAGGTGTCAAGAATCAGATATCAGGAATCAGGCATCAGGAATCGGAAATGACAGAACTTTCATTCATATGCAAGAAATACTTTAAAACAGTAATCAGGAACCATGTGTCGGAATACAAGTCTTAATAGTCCATGAAATTAGAATAAATGCAATTTAGATTAAATTTTCCCTACTTTAATTCACGTCTTTCTAAGCAAATCTAAAGCCTTTTTAAGAGTCTCCCGATTTTAACCTAGGCCATACGTACATTACACTAGGTGTTAGAGGTGTCAAATAATCAAATGGTACGATGTACCACGGTGTTTCTTTCAGAAAACCAAAGCAGACAGAAACAGGGCAATTCAAACCGTTCAATTTCCATAAGCTGAGAAAGTCGATCAATCAAATTTCCCATGCCTCCACAGGTACACAGACTCAGGGTACTTCGAACGATCGGATTCCCAATTCGATCATTCGATATCCAGTTCGAACGTTCGATTTCCAAATCGAACCGTTCGATCCTTCAAAAGTCATTTCCAAATTTCAAACCTCCTGTTTGTATAACTGTTTATACAATCCAATCGATCGAATTCCAATTTCGATCGATCGATTTACAGTTCAAACTATCGAATTCCTAACTCGATCGTTCGAATTTATCGTGCTTCAACCTCCAGAAATTATACTTCTGTTTTATAGGTGTAATATACAATTTGATCGATCGAATTTCAATTTCAATTGTTTGAAACGCAATTCGAACTATCGATTTCTCAAATCGAACAATTCGAACCCTTCAAAACCCAAAAGCCATAAGGCCTTGTCAGATTCGATCGATCAATTATCAAAATCGATCGTTCGAATTTGACAGTTTCTGTTAGGTCTCTGGTTCGTTATTTTTAACCCACTTTCATCATAACTTCAATGATCTTTATCGAGTCACACACACAAGTACACATACATGCTAGGACATCTAGAACTACAGAAAGCATGCAGTAACTCACCTCTCTACGGTCGCTTCCGTGGTTCACGGCAATTTCGGCTCAAAGTGGGTTTCGTATCCATATTTGGAGATTCTGTCGCCGTTGGCAATCCATAGAACCCGACGTGTAACTCCACGCTAACACACAGAGGTGGGTACACTTCCCCAGACAAGACCCGACATACCGACGTCAATTTGCACGCTCCTTCACACTCTAGGTCAAATTACCGAGGATCTAGAGATTCCTCTAACCTTGGTTTCAAAAGGGAGTTCTCTAGAACTCGAGTCACGTAATACGAGATATATAAGCCGCACACCACGGGTTCTCGCAGTCAGAGAAACAGATCAAGGAAGAAGGAAATGAAGAGAAGTGAAGTTCTAACCTCGTCCCTCTCTTATAAGCTAAAACTAGGGAAACATCTTTGATATGTCCATTTCTAAATTTTAGTTTCCGGTGTTGAGCACATACACCATTCTCAGGTGCATAGTATCTTACCAAAGATCTATTCACGTCTCAAATTCACGTCACATGTGACACATGACTTCACACACACACCGATTTTGATTATTAATATTATTATTATTATAAAACTTAAGTTTGTCTCGATTTTCGTGTCAGGCACGCATATTAAGGCAGTCACATTCGGGTTCGAATTTTCGTAACGTGACAAGGGAAATGGACCCAAAAGAGATCGATCGATTCTGGACAGAATCGATCCGTTGTTCACTTTAAATTTGATCGATCGATTTCAAAAACCGATCGATAGATCTGTACCTGAATTAAATAGTTTAAATAATATAATTAAGACCAATTGATCGATTCCAAAATTGATCAATCGATCCTCGTCCGAACAGACGACCCTAATTACATTATAATTCCACTTTTGCACGACCAAAACTTAATGCACATTAATCACGTGTAAATTTTGATCGATGGTGGTGATTTACTCATTTTCTTTTATTGTCTTTTAATTTGAGCATTTAATTATATTAGTCTATATATATATAAACTTTATTGCTTCAACGCCACCACTTCGATAACACGAAGTGTTAGGAATTCGATGTCTCGTGAAAATTGAACTCTAACCTTCACGTTATCAAAATCACACATATAACTATCTCATTCTATATGATACTGAGATGAAGTGTTAATAAATATATGTATAAACATAATAAAATCTGATGTAAATTTTTTTGTACACATGATATCTCTGTGTTTTTATCTTGATCACATTATACGAGTTATAAATGAGTTAGGTTATATGTACGCGAGTGTATGAGAACATGTCTACGCTTGGGTGTAGTGATTCGCCGAGATGATATCAAAGTGTGAAATACATCGTATGCACACGCCCTACAACTCATGGTGATATGGGACATCATGACGAGTAAGGGGAGTGCGAATTCAATGTAACCTCGTAAACGGTGGTATATATGGAGACCCTATCACCCCGAGTTTTAATACAAGAGCATAAGATTGTGGCCTTAGGCCTTAGTTGTAGTGAGATCTCTTCACGATCACGTGAAGCTCTGAATGCAGGCGTCCATGTACGAATGCAATCCCTCTATGATAGTTTGGAATCTCGATGGTAGCAAGATCTTCTTATTGTCACACGAAGTGCATCCAAGTTATTACGGAACCCTTTCTTTGGAAAGCATGATTTAGTTAAATTATCTCACTATAGCTCGTTCTAGAGTTAAGTGATATGAGTTTGATAAGATATGAGTCTGTAAAATAAGTTATGATACGAGTACGATAATAAGACGTCGCTGTGTAGACCAGCATAAGATTAAGAACTTAAGTCTGTACGTGTCGTTTCTTGCGAAGCCACCATAAGGGCAACAACGTCTTACAACCAAGACGGGTCTCTGAGGGAGCCATAATGAGTATGAGTATGTTATGAGTTATGTTTGAGCGTATGTCTCCCCATTGGGCTGGGTGGGGAGTATGAGTAGGATAGGTGATGCGGGAACTTACTAAATGCAATGTTAGGGCTGAGATTAGGATTAAAATTAATTTAATCAATTAAAAAAAAAAATTCTCATAATAAATTACAACGGAAAATTCTAGAAATTCAATGAGGCGATTTAATTCCGGCCCAAAGTAGCATTACTTTAGTGTGCATTCCCTATCGCAGATCTAGAAGACTAGGGTTCTTATGAACGGTTAGAACTCCGATAGTTTTAGGGCGTCGAATGAACTCGCAAGCAGGTTCTCTCGATACCGAACAAAAGTAAAAGACTACTAATGATTTATGATGAACAAATAAGTTGATTTTAGATTTTATTAAATCAATAAAATAACTAGGATTACACTACTTACGCAAACCGTAGATCTAAAGAAAATAGAGATGGAAGAAGAGTTGGCCTTACACCAAACCGTAAGCGGGAATCGAAGAATCGCTCTCCGTTTTGAGAGAATCACACCCTCACGAAAGTTTAGAACTCTGAATTTTGCATAAGCAATTTTCATTAACAAATAAACAAATAATAAAAGTATTTACAAGCCTTTAAATAGGCTAACCAATGCATAAAATTAGAAATCCTAGTATAACTCTAATTCCTAATTCAAATAAAAGAAATATTCTAATTCTTCTAAAACAATAGAGTCTTAAAACAATAAGGAAACTAATCATATTTCTAATAAAAGAAACATCCTATTTCTAATAAAAGAAACAACTCTTATTTTCTAAAATAAAATAATAAAAGAGATTAATCCTAATTCAATTAGGATTCTTGAAATTCGTCACTTTCTGTGCAGCCTCCGAAAACTAACCATAACTTCTTCAATACTTGTCGGAATTGCTCAATTTTTCACTCATTAGAAAGCTTCTTCGATAAGCTTTCAAATATGACCAATTTCGCATCAATCCAACTTCGTTTGATACTTCAAAATAGGCCAAACATAAAAGGGACAGGATTAAAAGTTATTCTTCTTTCGATAAATTACTTTTCTTCCTTCTGATCACTTTGATGTTCTTCTTTCGCTTCCGATATGTTATCGGCGGTTGCCTGAATCGGATGTCCCCATCAACTCTCCCCGGGTTAGAAGGATTCATCCCCGATGAATACTGGTTGTGGTAGAGGTCCAAAAGATCCGGATCAAGCTGCTGAAATTCTTCCTGTGTAATCCAAGTGTTCTCTGAATCGCTCTTGTTCCTCCACTTGACCAAATACTTTTGAAGTCCCCCTTGGTTGGTGGACACAATCTGATCTTCCAACACATCTTTGATGATCTCACGGATTTGCCAAGTGGCGGTAAGGGTGTGGGAAGGGGAATAATTGGGTCATTGGATGTAGAAGGCTCAAAGGGCTTGACAGGGATGGTTGAAGGGTCATGGAAAGGAACAAGGTCCACCTTGAAAGTTGTGCTAATCCCCAATTCTGACGGAAGATCTAAAATGTAAGCATTAGAACCGACACGCTTTAAGATCTGATAGGGTTCAACACCACGAGCTTGTAACTTCTTTGCAACTCCTTGCGGGAATCACTCGAGTCTATTCCAAACTATCAAAAAATCACCCTTTTGGAATTCTTTGAACCGTTTATGAGAATCTATAGAGAACTTGTATTTTTCATTCTTTAAATTAATTCTTTTCTTAATCTCAGCATGCAACTCATGAATGCGATGCTCAAATGTGGATGCAGACTCTGATGACCTATGATGAATGGACATTGGAATGAGATCTACTAGTGTCCTAGGTTTATATCCATGCACAATTTAGAATGGACTCATGCCTGTGGTTCCATTAACCAAATTGTTATATGCAAACTCAGCGACAGGTAAGATGGAATCCCAACTCCTAATGTGCTCGCCCACTAGACACCTTAACAGATTTCCTAAACACCTATTGACAACCTCGGTTTGCCCATCAGTTTGGGGATGATAAGCAGATGAAAATTGTGGTCGGGTCCCCATTTTGTGTCATAGTATCTTCCAAAAATAACTGACAAATTTAACGTCACGGTCAGACACTATCGTCTTAGGCAAACCGTGTAGACGAACGACCTCATTAAAGAACAAGGTAGCAATGTGACTAGCATCGGAGGTCTTCGTACACGCAATGAAGTGGGCCATCTTAGCGAAACGATCCACAACAACGAACACCGAGTTGTGCTTTCGGAGGGTTTTAGGGAGGCCTAACACGAAGTCCATTGATAGGTTTTGCCACGGAGTGTGTGGTACCGGTAAAGGTGTATACAATCTCGTGTTTGGTAAAGGTGTATACAATCTCGTGTTTTGCCTCTTTCGCTTTGCCAACTGGCAAACACGACACTGGCTGATAATTTTGGCAACATCTCTGATGAGATTGGGCCAATAGAATCAATCTCCAACCAATGCGACAGTTTTATTGCGACCAAAATGGCCAGCAACCCCTCCGGCGTATAATTCCCAAAGGAGAAAGTCTCGCAAAGAAGTGTAGGGAATACACAATCGGTGTTTCAAGAACAAATACCCATCCTTTAGGATATGTTTACTCTCTCTGACAGGTTGTCCATTCACAAGTGAGGCATACTCTTCGCCAAAATCCGGACATGTGGGGTAATCCTCCACAATGCGTTCGAATCCAGTTACCTCAACGCTTAATGAGTGCAACGTCGCCATTCTACGGCTAAGCGCATCAGCCACTCGATTCTCCACACCGGCCCTATATTTCAACACGAAGGTAAACCCTTAAAGTTGTTCAACCCATTTCGCATGTCGTGGGTTTAACTTCTTTTGAGAATTCAAAAATCACAGGGCTTCGTGGTCCGAGAACAAGACGAATTCATGTGGTAGTAGATAGTATTTCCAATATTTAAGGGATTGGACTACCGCGTAGAATTCTTTGTCGTAGGTCGAGTACTTCTGTCTGGCCTCATTTAGCTTTTCGTTGAAATAAGCTATCTCAATACTCCTCTGATACCTACGCCTGACGGGTCACATGCAACTTCGAAGACCTTAGAGAAGTCAGGAAGGCGCATGACAGGAGCTTCCGTCATTCGAGACTTAATCTCCTTGAAAGCCTTAGCCGCAGTAGGTGTCCATTTAAACGCCCCCTTTCTGATGCAATCGGTGATAGGGGAAGTTACCGTACTGAAGTTACGGATGAACCGCCTGTAGAATGTGACTAACCCATGGAAGCTACGAACTTCGTGAATATTCCGAGGTTCGGGCCATTCAACAACAGCTTTGACCTTTTCCGGGTTCGCAGTCATTCCATCAGAGGTCACGACGAACCCTAAGAAGAGAACGCGATGTGACATTAACGTGCACTTCTTCAGGTTCGTGTACAACTTCTCTCCTCGGAGAGTCACACAAACTTGCCTTAAATGGTCTAACTGTTGCTCCTTGTTGTAGCTGTAAATGAAGATGTCGTCAAAATAAACCACAAGGAACTTGCCGATGAAAGGCCGTAACACTTGCGTCATGATACGCATAAATGTACTCGGGGAGTTCGAAAGCCCAAAAGGCATGACAAACCATTCACACAACCAATCTTTGGTTTTGAAGGCAGCTTTCCATTCGTCCCCGAGACGAACTCGGATTTGATGGTACCCAATCTTCATATCGATCTTCGAAAAAATTGTGGCACCTACCATCATGTCCAACATATCGTCCAATCTTGGTATCGAGAACCGATACTTGACCGTGATCTTGTTAATCGCGCGACTATCCACACACATCCTCTAAGTTTCATCTTTCTTGGGTGTGAGCAGCGCTAGCACGACACAGAGACTCAAGCTTTCCTTTATGAACCCCTTTTGGAGAAGCTCATCAACTTGCCTTTTTAACTCCGAGTGCTCGGATGGATTCATACGATAGTGGGGCAAGTTGGGTAAGGTAGCTCCAGGGACCAAATTGATGGCGTGTTGGATGTCCCGTAGAGGTGGTAATTCACTTGGAAGGTTTTGGGAAAGACATCCGCAACCTCATTCATGATTAGTTTGACCTCCTTTTGGAACCTCAATGCCTGATTCTTTGGACTTTTCAACTGTGACAAGGACATAGACGATGTCCTCTGTCTTAGCGCCTCGTTCAAACTCAAGAGGGCTAACGATGTGAACGGCCTTAGATGTCTTTTCTCTCTCTACTAGGCCTTTATCACTTGACTTTGTCGACTTCACCGTGGGCGCCTTGGGAGGTAGCGGATTGAGTTGTATTTTCTAACCTTTGTAACATCCATGTCATACAACCAAGGTCTCCCGAGGATGATATGCCCCACATCCATGGGCCCAATATCGCACAAGGTGTCCTTATATGATCTGAATTGTATAGGAACCTAACACCGTTGTGAAACAGGGATGGATGATGAATTAACCCAAGCAATCTTATAGGGTTGCGGGTGAGCTACGGGCGTGAGCCCCAAACGAGAGACTGTACTTTCAGAAACCACATTGGTACAACTTCCACTGTCAACAAGGACTCGACAGGCTTTCATCCCACACGTGGCTATGGTATAAAAGATATTATTTCGTCGCCAATCATCACTCTCCTTCGATTGGGCTAGAGCACATCTAACCACAAGAGCCCGCGAGGTATTATCCTCCCCAACGGGATAGGAGACATCCCTAAGACACACCATTATTCGTTCCCCTACACAATCTTCTTCATCACTAGGGAACGACTCAGGCTCGTAAACTTCAACAGTACCTTCATCATACTTATTTTCGGTGTCCTCAGCTATGAACAGATTTCAGGATGGGCATTGTGCTGCAAAATGCCCCATGTCGTGACACTTATAACATTTATTTTGACCACCACTTTTGGGGCCTTCGAGCATTGAACTCTTACCCTTATCGACTCGAGTTAACGGTGTAGTAACAGGGTTGGGCCTAGCCAACGAGGCACTAATGTTGGGCTTTGACTCAGGCGCATTAGACCGATAACTAGATGGAGTTCTAGTTTTGAGGTATCACTCCAACTCTTCGACTCTAGAGAAACATTCGTCTAGATTATCAACAAGGTACGGAATAAGTTCCCTTTGTAGTTTTGGGCAAAGGCCCATTCGAAATCGGGATAGGGTAGCCTTTTTCAGTTCAGTTACATCGGCTTAGGTCTTTAGTTCTTCGAATTATCGATGTATTCAGCGACCGATGAATTTCCTTGACGTAATGAATGCCACTGATCAAGAATGTGTTCCTCGTAGGATAGAAGAACATATTTATCATTCAACTGGTCCTTCATCTCTTCCCAAGTGGAAATGGAAGTAAGACCGTTGGACTATCTTCGGTGCTTAGACCCATCCAATAAAGTCGAGTTTGGCCTATAAGTTTGACCTTTGCAAAGCGAACCTTTCGCTCTTCGGACATGGCGTACCATTCGAAGTAGTTTTCCATACCAGTGACCCACTCGAGAAAAACTTTAGGTTGTCATTTCCCGTCAAAAGTAGCGGCGTCCATTTTTACT
The DNA here is from genome assembly GCA_021018995.1 of Chloranthus sessilifolius. Taxonomy (NCBI): domain Eukaryota; kingdom Viridiplantae; phylum Streptophyta; class Magnoliopsida; order Chloranthales; family Chloranthaceae; genus Chloranthus; species Chloranthus sessilifolius. The sequence goes on from CM037585.1 coordinate 115,288,519, forward strand.
AATTTCATGATTTTATCGTCCTGTTCGGTGTGCATTGTATGATGATGAGGAACTTCCCTCCTACGTTCATGGGTGTGGACTCTATTGGGGTTTTCGGCGATGAGCTCATTGAGTTCTTTCACGCAGGTTTTTCAAAGTTTCATGTCAAGTTTGTAGATCTCGCAACTGTTGTTGCACCTGATTTTGGTGTTCATCCATCCGGGTGGTAAGGTTTCTAATCAGGGTTTCTACCTTGTTGGGATCCATGATGATGCTAGACTAAATTTAGACAAAAAAAATAATAATAAATAATAATAATAATAATAATAGTAATAATTTTAAAAAAATCAGACAAAAATCAGATGCAAATTTTCAGACAAAAGCCAGACAAAAATTTTCAGATAAAAGCAAGAAAAACAAAATTCAGACAATAGGCAGACGAAAATTTTCAGACAAAAGCCAGACGAAATTTTTTTTCAGACAAAAGCTAGACATTTTATTTTTATTTTTTAAATAAATAAATAAACCTAAAAAAAATAAACCCTAAAACTTATATGAGCACTAAAACTCTAAAACTAAACTGATGCTCTTATACCAATTTGATGCGAGAACTTACTAAATGCAATGTTAAAGCTGAGATTAGGATTAAAATTAATTTAATCAATTAAAAAATAACAATTTCTCATAACAAATTACCACAAAAAATTCTATAAATTCAATTAGGCGATTTAATTTCGGCCCAAAGTAGCATTGCTTTAATGTGTGTTCCCTATCGCGGATCTAGAAGACTAGGGTTCTTATGAACAGCTAGATCTCCGATAGTTTTAGGGCGTCGAATGAACTCGCAAGAGAGTTCTCTCGATGCTGAACAAAATTAAAAGATTACTAATGATTTATGATGAACAAATAGGTTGATTTTGGATTTTATTAAATAAATAAAATAACTAGAATTACACTACTTACGCAAACCGTAGATCTAAAGAAGATAGAGATGGAAGAAGAGTTGGCCTCGCACCAAACCGCAAGCGGGAATCGAAGAATCGCTCTCCGTTTTGAAAGAATCACACCTTCACGAAAGCTTATGAACAACTAGATCTCCGATAGTTTTAGGGCGTCAAATGAACTCGCAAGCGGGTTCTCTCGATACCGAACAAAATTAAAAGACTACTAATGATTTTTGAAGAACAAATAGGTTGATTTTGGATTTTATTAAATAAATAAAATAACTAGGATTACGCTACTTACGCAAACTGTAAATCTAAAGAAGATAGAGATGGAAGAAGAGTTGGCCCCACACCAAACCGCAAGCGGGAATCGAAGAATCGCTCTCCGTTTTGAGAAAATCACACTTTCACGAAAGTTTAGAACTCTCAATTTTGCATAAGCAATTTTCATTAACCAATAAACTAATAATAAAAGTATTTACAAGCCTTTAAATAGGCTAACCCATGCATAAAATTAGAAATCCTAGTATAACTCTAATTTCTAATTCAAATAAAAGAAATATCCTAATTATTCTAAAACAATAAAGTCCCAAAACAATAAAGAAACTAATCGTATTTCTAATAAAAGAAACAACTCTTATTTTCTAAAATAAAATAATAAAAGAGACTAATCCTAATTCAATTAGGATTCTTGAAATTCGTCACTTTCTGTGCAGCCTCCGAACACTGACCATAACTTCTTCAATACTTGTCGGAATTGCTCAATTTTTGGCTCGTTAGAAAGCTAATTCGATAAGCTTTCAAATATGACTAATTTCGCATCAATTCGACTTCGTTTGATACTTCAAAATAGGCCAAACATAAAAGTTCGATAAGTTACTTTTCTTCCTTCTGATCACTTTGATATTCTTCTTTCGCTTCCGATATGTTATCGGCGGTTGCTTGAATCGGATGTCCCCATCAATAGTGAGGGCGTTCAGATAGCATTATAATATGGTGGTATGATACTATAGTGACCCTCACATGGTAGCTCGAGCAGCGACTCCGAAACAAGTCGTTTAGGATTTATGAGTATGATAGTTATACTCATGCGATGTACAGACGTATGTGAAAGAATATTAAGATATGGTATGTTATGAGATATGGTGAGGTACGGTAGGATATGAATGTCTAGATCATGATCCTGCATTTATGTTATGATATGAGTTTTACATTATGCACATGTTTTGATTATATTCTCTTCCAATTGTTTTGAGATGCTATATTTATCACTCAGTTGATGCACCAACAATGCACCTAAGTAATATGGGGTGGATTGGTAGTGTATCCACTGAGTTTACGTGACTGAGTAAACTCATCTCACAAAAAATTTAACAGTTGTAAGTGATTATATCGACGGGGTAGACGTCGGCTTTTCTAATCCGATTGGTGTTGATTTTGTTGCCCCGTAGACGCTGAGTACCAGGAGCCTTGGGAGGGCGAAGTAGCTGGTTAATAAGACTTTGGTGCCGATTTTGATCTAAGCGCTAGTTATTGATTGTGGTAGACTCGGTATTGAGTTTGTTTTATATTATTATCGTTGACTCTATAGTTTATTGTATCGAATTTGTCTCCGACTTTTATTTTTGTTTTATTTGTGGATTTTTTGGATTTATCGCAGTTATTTTTTCGGATACTTATGACTGCTTTTATCTCATCTTTATTTGTAGGCTTTCACGGATTTCGTGGAACCAGATTTACGCGATAACTCTGATTATGTGTATGTTCGCTTAGCGAATCTGGGATGCGTGCGGGTCATAACTCGAAATTCTAGGCCCTCAGGATGGTGTAGAATTTCGGGTTGTGACAAAGTGGTATTAGAGCTTAGGCTTTATTTTCTATTGGACTTTGGGAACTTAAGTTATTACGAGCTCTAAGTCCTTGAATTTTTGAAACAGGATTACGATGGCTTAGTGAAGGAATGGCGAGGGATCTTCCTAAATAGTGCGTATGCTACGGGAATTAACAACCGCACAACCACAACAGGCCCATTTGAGTGAGACCCATCAACAAGAAATTGTCAGGCTGACTCAAGGGTTCAATTAGCAACTGGAACAGCAGGCCAGAACTTACCAGGACCCGATTGCCTAGTAGTTGAATAATCTGGCCAACTGCGGTCCGGTTATACCTCCACCACCGCCTCGAGTTGAGAATAACAATCACAATGGATATGTGACCTTTAGCAGGGCCCGACCTCCTCACTTCCTCAGACAGTTGGATCCTAATACCGCTGATGACTGGATCACACAGAGAAGATTTTCAAAATCTCTACTTCTGCAAAAGATGAGAAAGTACTTTGGGCCGTGATGTGTCTGAAGGGAGACACATAATTGGTGGACGTCAGCGAAAAGGTTGGCAAATAGACAAGAACACTAGACTTAGCAACAATTTAGAAGAGTGTTTTATAACAAGTACTTTTGAAATGCCACGAAGACTTCGAAGAAGAGTGAGTTCTTGGCATTACAGCAAGGGACCATGTCCGGGATCGAAGACGAGGCAAAGTTCGACTGACACTCCTGATTCGCCTCTATGTTGGTGGCTGATGAAGCCGGAAAATGCTACCACTGTCAGAAGGGGCTCAACCCTAATATCAGGAGCAAGATCGTGACAATGAAAATTTCAACTTATGGAAAGCTTGTGGAGCGGGCTCATATTCAGGAGTAGGAAAATGAAGAATTGCGCGCTCAACATGTAGCTCGCCAAGCAGCATAAAGGGGTTAACTGATTCGAGAAGGCTCTTCATCCCTTACTCCGAGAGCACCTCCTTCTCGACTTGCACCGGAACAAAGACAACAACGTTTCGCGTCATACCCTTAGACTCGCCCAGTTCAGAGAGTCGCCCCTTTCTCCAGTTACGAGAGATTTGTACCTTTGTCGGGTTACACTCATCCAGGGATGACTACAGCTCAACCTGCTCAGAGAGGTGTTATATCAACAGCATATCCTAGAAATCCCCCAGCTCAGAATTAGAAGACCGCCACCCCTGCTAACACCTAGCAGAAATCTTATTTCGTTCCTTATGAATCTTACACAAAGTGCGGCAAGAAGCACAAACCAAGTGAGTGTTTGTTTCACTCAAGCCTGTGTTTCCGATGTAAGAAGCGGGGGCACTTTATTCGTGATTGCCCAGAGCGAGACCCTGCCGCAAATATTCCTTTGAGAGGTCAGCCGCAGCAACCTCGAGTGCAGGGCCAAATTTTTATCATGTCACATCAGGACGTCTTGGCTACCGATGAGGTCGTACAGGGTATGAATCTAAATCTAACTGCCTTTCTTTATGTAATATTTCCATTTTCCATTTGCATGATTGTCTATTGCATGAAGGACTTGTTTGGTGTACAATTTTAGTTTATTATTTCTTAAGCATTTACTATGGCATGTGTATAACTAGACCTATAACTAGACCACGTGTAAACCTTTGTGTAATTCAGGAACTATGAAAGTTTCTAGACCTACCAATTCGTTCTATTGTCATGCTTGGGTTTTGATCGACTCTGGATCAACCTACTTCTTGATTACACCGCATTTCATTTCTGAAATTGGAGCTAAGCCTGTACCATTGGAATGTACACTTGCGATTTCTATGTCGTCAGTAGAAGTGATGGTGGCATCTAAAGTTTGTAAAGCTACGATCTTAGTAATTGGAACACATGAGTTACCCGCAAAACTTGTGGTACTCGGATTCCAAGATTTTGATATAATTCTCGGCATGGATTGGTTGGCGGCTTATCACACTTCAGTTGATTGCTTCTCTAAAGTAGTCATCTTCCGACCGATTGGGAGCCCTTCGTTCAATTGCTACACTCGACGATGATCGCGATGAGAAAGCGGACCCCTCAGTTATTCCTATCGTTGAGGAGTTCGTCAATATTTTTTCGGAAGAATTTCCTGGACTTCTACCTAACCGAAATATAAAGTTCCAGATTGATCTCGCGCCTAGTACCCTACTGATTGTGAAAGTTCCATACCAAGTGACACCAACAGAACTAAAGGAGTTAGAGATTTAGTTGTGAGAGTTGTCCGATAAGGGAATTATCCGCCATAGTGAGTCACCATAGAAAACACCGGTCTTATTCGTAAAGAAGAAAGATGGCTCGATGAGACTCTTTATTGACTTCCGACAACTGAATAACGTAACCGTGAAGAATCGACACCCTCTCCCCTGTATCAATGACCTATTTGATCAGCTACAGGGTGCTATATATTTTTCAAAGATAGATCTCAGGTCTGGATAACATTAGTTGAAAGTCAGAGCAAAAGATATTCCTAAGATTGCTTTTGGGATAAGGCATGGACACTACAAGTTCCTTGTTATGCTTTTTGGACTCACGAATGTGCTTGCCGTGTTTATGGATCTGAAGAACCGCGTATTCAGAGAGTTTCTCGACAAGTTCGTCGTTGTGTTTATCGATGACGCCCTTATTTATTCTCGCACGAAAGAAGCTCATAAGGACCACCTTCGTACTGTGCTATAGACTCTCCGTGAGCACAAATTGTACGTGAAACTGAGCAAGTTTGAGTTTTGGCTTGAGAATGTATCTTTTTTGGGTCATGTAATTTCCGCCGCAGGGATTTCTGTGGATTCATCGAAGGTTGAATCAGTTGCGAATTGACAAACACCGAAAAATGTCACCGAAGTGAGGAGTTTTCTCGGCTTAGCTGGATATTATAGTAAATTTGTAGAGGGATTCTCTCGTTTGGCACTACCACTCACTATGCTAAACTGCAAGAACAACAAATTTGTGTGAATCGATCAGTGTGAGCAGAATTTTAACTCATTAAAGCAGAAGCTCACGACAGCTCCCATTCTTACCTTACCTTCTGGACTTGGTGATTATGAAGTTTACACGGATGCTTCACGCCAGGGACTTAGATGTCTGTTAGAGTAACCTAAGAGAGTCATTGCCCACGGTTCGAGACAGTCGAAGCCACATGAGAAGAGTAAGGAGTGGGGCTAGTTTATAAATCTCAGTGCCTCCGATAACCCCCTCGTAACTCAAGATGGTGGGTCTCTTAATAGTCTGTACATGCATTTTTTTTATAATCTCGTTTGATCGTATTTTATCTTAATTGTCTACAGATATTATCTACACATTTTTGTCCTTGCCTAGGAATCTAAATTTCATAGAGCATACTTGTCAGTTAGGATGGAAGGAGTGAGTCACTGATCTGTTTCTAATAATTCATCTACTGTTGATTTAGTTTAGAGAGGCTGCTAAACAGTTTTGACTATCCGTTTCGGTATTGTGCAGGGGTCAAAGGGCGAGGCCATTGATTATAGATCCTGGGCTATATATGGCAGAAACGACGGACGTGTTCTAGGTTACACAAAGGAGACCATTGCCGACTGCGTTTAAATTATTTACAGGTAACACATTTTCCTTATTCTGAATTTTTTTTTTTGTTTTTTTGTTTTTGATGAATTTAATTCTATAAAATTTTAATGGAAATTTTTTTCGTAATTAGCCTTCTCATGAAACCCTAAAGAGAACTTTCAAAATAAAATGTTAGAACGAGAGCATACGTACCATATTCAATCTCGAATATTTTACTAAGCTTATATGTGAATCATAACTTTGCTCTCCGAATTATTTGGCTGCGCACTTAATGGTTATCAGAGTTCCTGACAAAGATAAATGGAAGAACTACTAATGATTTCTCATAAAAATTTGATAAAACCGCTCATCAAACTAAGCACACATTATATTTTACAAGTTTGATCAAACTCTACTCTACGGACAGTGAAACCCTATAAACTGCATCATAAGAGAAGATCAGTCCAAGTCAGAGCTACTTTCCTGCCTTAAAATCAATCAGCTAAAATTCTCAAAGAAAACATGTTGGAGGACCTAGATTTCTCTTGAGATGCCCAAAACTAAATGAAGGCTGGTCTAAATCTGCAGCTTTCAGTTATAGACATTGTAAGTTGTATACTAACCAGATGATTCAATTTGATTGAAAACTTAAATATGATAAAGCAGTTGAAACATCATCTACTAAAATAATGAATCATGATATGAATTGAGGTGCTGATTTGACTAGTCGTATGATCCATGGGAGGCTTTTGGTTATGACCACCCTGGTATAGATGTGAAGCCTTGTCACCTTATCAAGTTACTGATTATCATGTCCAACTATGTATGAGAATGTTTTACACCTAATCCAGATGCGTATGATAGAACATTGCCTAGTTGACAGTGCATATCAAGTCCAATGACACTAGCATTTTCCACATCTATATGAGAGATAAAATACCCTATAAAATTTTGAAAGAAAAATAAACTTGAAGCAGTGGAGTTGGTAAAAGCATATATCTACCAATTCCTCTAATTACCTAGCATGGTCATTTTATGTGCCTTAGAATGCTCAACAGGGGTGCCCCGTGGGGGGGAGGAACCGAACCCAACCCAATATAACCTAATTAGACCCAATCCAGATGACAAAAGGTGATAGGCCCAGGTTGGATCTGATTCTTAGGCCTGAACTGAAAGTGGGTTCAGGCTTGGGTCATACGAATTGGAACCCAAACCAATCCGACATGGCCCCAAGTCAAATTCAAGTTGGGTCTAGGCCCCCTCATTATTGTACCTGAACCCAGATCCAACCTGAAACTGGATCCGCCCTAAACCCGGACATGATATAGGCATATACTACAATTTGCATGAGACTAATATATTATATTATAGTTTATAACATTATAACGAGAGAAGGGCGCTCAATAGTTTAACCCAAAATCTGTGCCTAGATTTCTGATGAAAATACCTTTAATTCCCCTAATTTTAATTTCCAAAATAAATAATTGGAGGAGCTTTTATATTATCTCAAACCTCTTATGTAAAAATCCTTTTTTGTTTTTAGGATTTCCATTACCTATGCCATATCCAAACTGAACCTAAATCTCTTTGGCCAGTTACATAAAAAAAATCTTTTTAACCTGATATGTTTTGGATTACAAATACCCGAACCTGAACCTAACCCACACAAAAATTCGCTAATTAATGGGTTGGATATGGATCTCGCCTGACCCAAAACCAGAACTAGACCAGAAATGGTCCACACTTTTATACTAGGACCTAACCCAGATCAAATTTTGAAGTAGGTTCTGGGTAAAAAATCGAGACCTGATTCATTTACCAGTCCGTCAAGAAGAACCCCCAACCCGGACCCAACCCAACCCACGGACACCCTTAATGCTCATATTGTCCCCTGGTTATTTAGAAGAATTCCCAGGGTGTTTTTTTAAGACTGCCCTCAAATCCTTCCTTGCAAGATCCCTTCTACACAAATATGTCACTTTATCAAGTAGCAGAATATAAGACCATCTGGATCAAACCTTCAAGATTAATGTAATCAATAAACATCGGTTTATGCATTGCACTAGGATTTTCAAATGTAATTCGATAGCAGGAGACAACCAAAACTCTAAATCTGCTAACCTTAAAAGCACTCACCTGTTATAATCTGCATTGCTCTGTACTCTATTTTAGCAATTGACCTTAACACCTTCAGTTTCTTTATCTTCCAACTGATCAAGTTTACTCCAATGATAATATTACATGCTCCTTATCTTAAACATCTGGATCTCATGCCCAATCTACATCAGTGAATGGGAAGTGTTTTATGATATGTTTGTTGGTGATTCCTACACCATATCTGATGTCAGACCACACTGAGATAAGTGAAAAAATTCACAAGTCTCCCATACCTCTAATATATTCACATGGTTTCTCTCTAAATTAAAATTCCATGTTTGGAGAGTAGAAACAAGTCATAATTCCGGGGCAAAAACACAAACCATATGTCCATCTCTAAAACCCTCAAAACAACGTGCAAAATATTGCAGATCCAATTCTGAATAAAAATGAAACACATCTACAATCAACAAAAGCATATACGGGTACTGTATGCTGAAACAAGATAATATTCCATTTATAGGTAAGAAGCAATGTCATTATCTGTTCCACATCTAGAGTAACTTGAAAGATGGGGCTGATGCGACACCATACAAAAATACTATTAATGTCAATACTTTATGAACTACATAAATGAGAGGTAAAATGGAAAAAAACACAGGCAAAAGGTCTCCAACTCGGATATCAATTTTTACCATTTTTACTGATTGTAGGCAGTTTCAACTTTTTTTAAAGACAATTTTGATTTGGATTTTATCATATATTGCAAATGTCTAAAATAAAAAAGACACATTACAAATGACAACTGAAATAGGGATAATGAATTGTGAGTATGCTTCCATTTAATAAATGATATCATGTGTTAATTGGCCCCTACTAGATGGACCATTGACCAACTATGGACCATCAGAAGTTCCCAACCCTTACATCAATTGGTTAATCAAAGGCCAATATTATTTTTGTATGCGACATAATACCAATATGCTCATCACTCTTTATATAAAACAAAGAATTCATTAAAAGAAAAGAAAATTCACGGAAAATACCAAACACCAATACTCTCAAGTATTTATGGATGAACCCGCTATCACTTGCAAATTTCAATAGATGATTCAATTTAATTGTGATCTTTCTGATCTGCATTACTACCATACCAGGTTCTGCATGGATGGTTCTGTTGCAGTCATTTGTGGAGTACTGTGTCTGGGGATGGGATAACCTACCAAGAACTCTTCTCATGTATTACACCAACTTCATCTCCTCCCCTGAAGGCTACATCCAGACGGTCATCTGCAATGTGCCAGAGTTTGCCGGGACAGCTGTGAACCGTGACCTGTACTACATCTCATGGGACATACCCCCAAGGCAGCACCCCTACACTCACTTTCGCCAAAGCCCCCAAGTTGATCAATAGCAATGCCCCCTTTGCTCACAAGTTTGGCCGTGAACATCCCCTTTTGGATAATATTGACGCCCAATACCTAGGTCGGAAAAATGGGAGCTTCACCCTCGGAGGTTGGTGCTCTGGGAACCCACCTTGTTCTGAGGTTGGGGACATGACCCGCCTAAATCCAGGACCCGGAGTTCTCAGGCTCGCAAAATTGATAGGTAGGATCATCGGATCGAGTAAGAACCGGTGTAAATAACGACTGAATCTTGCCACCGGAATTTTCGAGTCTCAGGTCAAGTTGCCGAAAATTTGACATGGGCAGGTTTCAGCTGGAGAAACTTTCTACATTGAGCACTTTCTTTTCTTGGTGGATCTAATCCTTGACAAAGATCCATTTTCAAGATTGGCCTCAACCAAGAAATATAGTTAGAATTCCATGTGCCTAGCACGTGATCCTTGATGTACTTACTCACAGTCAAAGCTCCTTATACATACACGGCACCTTAAAGCAGTGATCCTGTTAAAAAATTTTATATATAGTTTTCACAGGGAAGAGGCTTTAAAACAACATAGCCAGTTTTTTTCCAAATCAATCTGATTAGAAATTCTCCATGATGGTTCATTTCACTCTTGAATATATATATATATATATATATATATATATATATATATATATATATATATATATATATATATATCATGGAAAAACATGGTATCTGAAATGCCTTTAAAAGCCTGGAAAGATGTGAACAGCCAGTTTGCATTGTATCAGGTTTATGTTGGTAATATGTGATTGAGCGGAAACATTAAGGATCGTGTCCGTGTCCTTAATTTCAGACACATGCCATCAATGTAAATCGATCCAGATGGTCGGTCATTCAAAAGATCACCCAATAAATCAAATGTTCCTAACTGTAAGATCAATGGTTCGAAAGCATATAGTGAATTGTTATTATATAATGACTGACGCGGGACGACATGCTAAAACACTAATATGCGAATTTGGGATTAACTTTAGAATGAATTGAATGGCAGAAATATTCAAAATCATATAACACATAAAATTAATTCAATGAAATTAATAAAACAATTAGAATAATCTATTTTAGTGTTCGCATGCGTGAAAATTTTTCGATCTAGAAAAACGGCTCCGATGAGGGAACTCGAGTTTCGTTCTAGTGGCATCAATCGATAATCGTAAGATCGTCTTTTGACTCCTCGTGGATTTTAAATGAAATAAGGCTTAAAATAATTCAGTAAAAGGGGAACAATTCGGGATTTTGATTTTTATCAACGGAATTAAAGAAAGATAATACCTGACAACAACTAGAGAAAAGACAAAATGAAAGGATAGATTCCAAGGCTTCACACCAAGGATTTTCCGAAGCTTCACACCACAGCTGTACGTCGGCTTCGCATCAAGTCGCACGAGAAACGATTGCTCACTCCTCAAGGTTTGAAGGATTCACCACCTCGGTTGAAAACTCTTCACAAGCTCTCTAGGGTTTATTCAAAAGAACCTCTCTTTTCATTCAATAATCAAAACTAATTAATAAAGTGTTTACAATGCCTTTATCTAGGCTAAGAAAAATCTAAACAACCTAAAACTCGCAATAAAAGAGCTTAAAATAATAAAAAACTAAAATGACAATTTTCAAAACAAAAATTTCCATCGTTGGGGTGGAGTCGTCCACGGCGCGATGTGGTATAGCGTGTTGTGGTACTATTCACAGCGCGTTGTGATACTGTTCACAGCGTGCTGTGGTACTGTTCACAGAAGTCTTGTGTCTTATTTTTTGCGTTCTCTTTTTATTTCCTCTTTATGCTTTCATCTGCCTTGTTTAGTTGGATGTCCCCATCAACACTCCCTGAGTTGGAAAAACTCATCTCCGATGAGTTAGGGAACCCACGGATGACACACTTCGGAAGCTCAACTCTTGACTTGCCTTCTCACGCTGTGAGATACTTCTGATTCTTACCTTCATTGGCATGGAAGCTTGGAAATTAACCTTCTCAATCGACCCTTTCTTATATTGGGCAGATAAGGTACGAGATAGAAACTGGGTAAATGGGTGTGGTTCGATTGGGTGCTCAAGAAGGAATGGATCAAAGGGTGAGATTGTGGGATCTAAAATAGGCATAAGATCCGTTACGGCAACTATCGGATGGTTGCCCTTGTCTAGAGGAAGATCTAGACCTCCATCATTACCTCTTTTTGAGATTGAGAAAGATTCCACATGCTCATAACCATCAGGAATTAACACAAAACTGTTAGTATCGAATGCATTAAACATATTCAATGTGTTAATACGATCATGCGTATTTTCGATGCTCAATAAATTCAGACTGTTAATCCCATACAAATCAGAATGATGAAATACTCCTACTAACTCTAATGACTCACTTGGGATGGGCACACTATCAACACCGTCCTCGGTAATAGGAATTGTCCTAATGCAACCTAAGGCTTTGACCGGAGCTTCATCTTCCTCATCACTTGGAGTGTCACACGGTTCATATACTTCTTTGTGTAACTCGTTGCTCTCTTTCTCGGCATGCTCCTGAATAATCAAGGTTTGGCCCTTACTGGGATATTGGGATGCAAAGTGACCAAAGCCTTGACACTTATAACATTGCTGTGGAGCACGCCTAGAACTCTCGATCATTAGTCCCTTTCCTTTGTCAATCTGTGGAGTCACGAATTTTATGGATTGACTAGAGGCAGAACTTCCCTTTTCTGTAGGATTACATCGATACTCAAATTTGGAGGACTTAGATCGATCATTAGTGGGAGTGTCGAGATACCTTTCTAGTTCTTCAACCCTAGCCAAACATTCCTCGAGATTCGCAACGAGATAAGGAATGAGTTCCCTCTATAACTCTGGGCGAAGACCCATTCGGAATCAGGAAAGGGTAACTTTTGCTAGCTCATCGACATCGGTTTGGGTCATCAGGTCTCCAAACCGATCGATGTACTCTGTGACTGGAGAATCTCTTTGATGCAATGACTGCCACTGATCAAGAATACGTTCATCATATGATACGGGAACGTATTTTTCGTGCAGTTGGACTTTCATTTCAGCCCACGAGGAAATAGGACGAAGACCCTAGATTTGCCTACGACACTCTACTCCCAACCAATAAAGTCTAGCTTGACCCATAATCTTGACTTTGACAAATCTGACCTTGCGCTCTTCGGACATGACATACTACTCGAAGTAGTTTTCCATGCTGGCGACCCACTCAAGAAAGACCTTGGATTGTCTTTTCCCGTCAAAAGTAGGGGCGTCCATTTTCACTGATTTCACGATCATATCGTCCAGATTGGTTTTGACCTCACGTCGGGGAGGAACATCTCTCCTACGGTCACGGTTGTTGACTTTATTGTGATTCTCGGTGATTAGCTCATTGATCTCTTCAAAACGGGTTTCTAAAGCCTCATGTCGGGCTTATTGATCAACGATGTGCTCATCCATCCGGGTTTGATGAACGGTAACTTTAGATACAAGATCTCTACTCAAGGCTTCTAAGCTACTGGTATCCAGACGAAGTTATGCAAGACTAGATGGTGTAAGACAAAGTATACTGAAATCAAGTGAACCCTAAAATCTATTTGACACAGACAACCCTAAACTAAGACTGTGCTTTGATACCAAAACTGACACGGGACGACACGCTAAAACACTAATATTCGAATTTGGGATTAACTTTAGAATGAATTGAATAGTGGAAATATTCAAAATCATACAACACATAAAATTAATTCAATGAAATTAATAAAATAATTAGATTAATCCATTTTAGTGTTCGCATGCGTGAAAATTTCCCGATCTAGAAAAACGGCTCCGATAAGGGAACTTGAGTTTCGTTCTAGTTTAGGGCATCAATCGACAATCGCAATATGTCTCTCGACTCCTCGGGGATTTTAAATGAAATAAGGCTTAAAATAATTCAGTAAAAGGGGAACAATTCAAGATTTTAATTTTTATCAACGGAATTAAAGAAAGATAATACATGACAACAACTAGAGAAAAGACAAAATAAAGGGATAGATTCCAAGGCTTCACACCAAAGGTTTTCTGAAGTTTCACACCATGGCTGTATGTCAACTTCGCACCAAGTCACACGAGAAACGATTGCTCACTCCTCAAGGTTTGAAGGATTCACTCCCTCGGTTGAAAACTCTTCACAAGCTCTCTAGGGTTTGCACAAAAGCAACTCTCTTTTCATTCAATAATCAAAACTAATTAATAAAGTGTTTACAACGCCTTTATATAGGCTAAGAACATCCTAAACAAACTAAAACTCGCAATAAGAGTCTTAAAATAATAAAAGACTAAAATGACAATTTTCAAAATAAAAATATCCGCCGTTAGGGCGGAGTCGTCCACGGCGCGCTATGGTACAACGTGTTGTGGTACTGTTCACAGCGCGTTGTGGTACAGCATGCTGTGGTACTGTTCACAGACGTCTTGTGTCTTATTTTCTACCTTCTCTTTTGCCTTCCTCTTTATGCTTTCATCAGCCTTATTTTGTTGGATGTCCCCATCAATGACACTAGCTTGTTTTCTTCTTCATTATTATCATCATTTTAACTTTCTCCCATCTATTTAACGTGAAAAAACTTTATCATCAGATAATTAGGATCAAAAGGTTAGCTTCGATTTAGACGATCAGAATTTATTTACATTAATGCCGTGTAGATGACCTGACCTTTTTTTGGAACAAATAAATTCCAAGTACCAACATCATGCGCCATCAAGAAAGGTTGTTTAAGATGCAGCCAGGAATGTAACTTCCAATTATTTCCGTAACGTATATTGGAGTAAGGCCATAGGAACTTACTGAGAAATCTGAAGATATTTTGATCATTCCAAAAAAATGAGGCACAAATTGATGCATACAATGTGGAACACTTCACTGAAAGAAAAAGGGGTTAACTGCAAATAGGCCCTTGCCTCTTACAGAAATTATAAATAAGTCACTTTGTTATTCACATCCATAGATACATCCTCCTGTTTCCTAGATTCTATACCGATTCCACCCTCAAGTTGAAAACCATCAGTTGAATGTGGACAAACATTCAGAAAAAAGGTAACTTCATTCTAACAGTCAAAAAAAGCTTATTTTACCATTATTCATTAGGATTACTATAGAATACCTATAATATCCATAAACTTAGATATTACCGAAAAAAGCATTATAATACCATAGTAGGATGGCTATCAGCAAGCCTGAGATTTTGTATTGGGAGCAGTGCCTAACAGTGAGTGGCCAATTCACCACGGCAACAGTACTTATTTGAGTACAATAAGTATTTTAGAGGATCACAAAAAAATGAGTGGGCCAATTCACCTTTCCCTGCTGCAATTTTTTTTTACTTATTGTCCTAAATCATAGAAGATTCACAATAAATGACAAATATGAGATAATAATAAAAATTAAATTCTTATCTGATGATCAAACATAATGTAATCCGTAAATTGAATCAGTAAAGTAACAACTAACAACCCCCGAGCAACATTTACTAAATTAAATATACAAAAAACAATAATAACCATATTATTCTTTTGAAAACATAATAGTTTAGACTCTTTAGATATTAAAATAACCAAACTGGTAAATACTAATCAAACATAGATTTAATTTAATAAGATTTAAAAAATAGAAAAAATTTCCAAGAATTGATTTGACCCAATTTCATTCTCATTGATCTCTAAAAACTTTTATTTTTGGCCATTTCAAGCATATAGCCTTGACTTCAAGGGCTCAAATTCCATCTTTATATATATATATATATATATATATATATATATATATATATATATATATATATATATATAACTTCTTTAGGGTTTTAAACATAATGTTTTTATGAGAGTTATGGTTATTTTTTCTCAAAAAGAGGAAAAAATGAGCCTTTTGTCAAGATACGTATCGCCTCTGATACATATCAGGTATCGGTATCCCCTTGGATCTGTAAACAATGAAAAGCTGCATTAACCAGAAGACGAGTAGAACCAGAAGCTTGAAGAAGGAAGAGGAGGAAGAGAGGGCGTGAATTCCCACGTGATGGGTGGCACAGATTCCAAGTATTATGGCAAAAAGTGGTCTATGCACAGCTAAGTAGGCTATGTGGGCACGACTCTCAAATCTCAAAACCACTGAACGAGGCCAACGCGTGGTACAGTTGGTTGGAGATAAGTTGTGGTACACTTCTATGCAGTTGAATCTGCTCTACATGAATCTAAGACCGTCCATCATGGGACTTGATATTTAGCTGTCTTGCTCCCCAAGATGGGTGGTTTTAGATTTAGAAGTGCCTCTTACATTACATATATTGTGATCCAAAACATGCATGCCACTTGTTACCTGACAGAATTATAATAGGAGCATCAGAGACATTGATCGACCTTTTTGAAGTGCCTAATCTATGAACAGATATTATTTCACAGGTTTCGATGGATAATTACGAAGATGAAAAATACATGGAGGAATAGTGTATGACGTAAGATTCCACTTTTGCGACTAAGGGTCTTCTCAATGCACAGAAAGGCCACATCGACACGCCTAGTATAGTGGTTGCGGGCTATGAAAAGAGACAGGACAAGATTGGGACTGGGGAGGCAACACATTGGTGACGTAAATCTCCCTCTTTTCTTTTCTTTTCTTTTTTTTTAAAAGAAACCGATGCAACTCGGTATCGGGCCGATACATATCGGCCGATTCGTATCGGTCCTCCATGGACCGACACCTGAGTTGACACATTGCTTAATACCATCGTGGGCAGTCTAGGGAGGTCCCCTAGACGCCTCTTAGAAATCTGACATGTGACACCAAGGTGGTCAGGGCATAAGCGAGTTATGCCTAGCTAGACACCCTCCTTAAGCGAGGCCAAGGCGGGTAATTAGAGGCCTAGGTGGGGCATTTGACAGCAGACCATTGTATACCAACTCCTTGCTCCATCAAAATTCACGTGTGATCAATCTTGGGTCATTTTCCAAGTTAGTGCATCATACACTCTACACCCACAGCCATGAATAAAGTGTGTGACATTTTCTAGAAACCAGTGTCGGCATCAACCTCGTTGTCAGAAGCCTGTGCACTTGAACCACCTATTAGAATAGATATCATTATCAAAATAAAGTTAAGATCTATTCCGGTAAAAACAGTCACATGTTCCACAACAAAAAATGTGAAAATCATCATCGTAGCTTGAACCACCTTCAGAAACCACCATCTACGAGCTTGCTGCATCGGTCCTCAGCCTTGTACAGTACAACAATTTAAAAAACTTAAATCTGGATACTATACACACAACACCTAGGTTGAAAGTGATATAAGTACTGGATATCATACAATACCCTAAGAAACCAGAGCTTTAATCCACTATTAAAATTTAAAAAAAAAAAACTTCAGAAACCACATGCAGTCGAAAAAAACCAATGGAGAGAGAGAGAGAGAGAACCAGTGGACGGAGGGTGAGAGGAATAAATGACAGACGAGATACCAATCCTCTGAATCTAAAAATAAATATAAAAAAATTGACAGATCTAGGAAGAAAATAACCAACAACAAAATCTCTACTAAAATAAAAACTTCCGAAATCGATTAAGAAAAAATAAAACATAACTATAAATTAAAAAAAGTAGAAAGAAATTAGAAAAAACCAATTTCTAATGTGTGAGAGAGAGAGCATAGCCCATTGATTAGAAAGAGAGAGAGAGAGAGAGTAAAGAAATAAATAAATAAAGCAATCAATAAATCATAACAGTTTCTTCCCAACCTCTATTTCAGAATCATGGTAGGTAGTCTTCTTTCCTGCTACTGCCACAGAAAACACAATCTCCTTGAATTTTACTGTCTTGAAGGCTGAGGTCCTCAGTTGACAGCAGAAACTAAAAACTAGATCTAGATGCTACATATAATACACCTACATCAAAAGGTTAGACAAACAATAGATACCATATATACACTACAAACTAGAGCTTTACTCCACCTTTAAAACTCATAAACACCCTAAGACACCACGTGTAATTGATTGACTAATGGTACTCCCTGCATCGTGTGCTTAGGTGATACGCAAGATTATCGATTAATGGTCATGATATCAGTTAAATTAGGGGGCTGATTGCCAGAAGCCTTCGTATGGCGTAAAGGAGAGAACAAAAAAGGGTTAGTGACAAAGAGGAAGAAGATGACTCGTCAATCAATGCTCTAATTTTAGTTTAAGTTTATGGAGCAGTGAAGAAGGAAATAGATTTAGATTAGGGTTAGGTTTAGAGGAAGAAGAGTGAGAGAGAGAGAGAGAGAGAGAGATGAGGTTATCGAGTTAATTACCTCAACCCCTTTCGATCAGTATATGTCATTACAATTCTAACTATACACATACCAATTATCTACTAGAGATACACTAATACTCTCACTAAAGTTAAGAGTATAAATATCGATCATGCCCAACTTGAATACAACTTCCTGCATCTTGGCTTTTCCAAAGCTTTGATAAAATATCGGTAATTTGTTCCTAAGAGCTCAATTGTAGGAGGTAAAATTCATTGACTCCACCTTCTCTTGAATGAAATGACAATCAACTTCAACGTGCTTAGTTTTTCGTGATAAACAAGACTTTTGGCTATATGTTTGCATCTTCATTATTTCCAAGACATTCAAAGGGAGCTTTGACATAATTCCCGAGTCATATAAAATAAATTTAATCCACATTCCTTCACATGGCCCTTGCGAAATTGCTCTATATAGGATTCTGCACTCGAATTGGAGACAACTTGTTTCTTGCTCCTCTAAGCAACCAAATTGCCTCCAACAAGGCACAATACCCTAAAGTATATCTCCTATCGCTAAGAGACCCAGCCCAACTGAAACAGTGTACCTCTACATAAGGTAGTTAAAGCGGTGCAGGGAGGTCATGGCGAAGAGGCACGGTACGTCATGGCGAAGCCATCGCGAGGCTATTTATTAGTTTTTAAATTTTTAAACTTTTGTAACTTTTTATTATATCTATTAATTGATAGTATTTTATTTTCAATTGTTTATATTTTTTATATAGGAAGGAAAGACAACAAAATATCGGAAGTCAAAAAATTCAACTACTAAAGCATCATACTTTGATTCTGATATTGAGGATTTCATGTTCTAGGCATAAACAAATATCAATAGTTATAAATCAAATATGGAACATCAACAAATTTGCAACATGGTAAGTATAAATAAATAAATATAATATATAAACAAATATAGAATATTAAAAATTATTTAAATATCAAATACACATACCGTAGTGTCGCCAACCCTGAAGTTCCATCGACCAGTAACACATTGAGTTTTCGTGACGAGAGAGAAAGAAAGAGTGGAGAAGTTTGTAACTTATAAGTTGGGTTTTTGTAACTTATATATTATAAAAATGTTGTAAGTTATAAGTATTATAAGTTAGACCAATGTCATACTTATAACTTATTTATTCTATAAGTATTATATGTTATTATCCAAAAGAATCAAATAGCACGCGTAATAACGCCATAGTGGAATTCTGTCATGGCGACATTATGGCGTCGCTATTTAGCTATCATGGCTATTTGGTTGTATATAATATTTCTTATCGCCATTTGTCATGGCGAGGCCATAGCAAGGCTATAGCGTCACCTTGACTACCATGCCTCTACATCAAGATTACCATGGTCACTCAATAATAATCTATGTCCTGGACTTTATTTTAAGTATCTAAGAATGTGGTATACATCATCTGAGTAAATCGAGGTGCATGCAAAAACTCACAACACTCACTGCATAGGCGATGTCTTGTATAGTAATAGGCTGATAGCAAGATATATAAGCTTCCCAACCAGTTTCTAATATCTTGTTCCATATAAATACCTAAGGGTCTACATGCAAACATACTAGTCTGTTTAGGCAAATCAAGTGTGTATTTTCTCTAGGAGATAAAGATGCCACTTCAGGATCTAGCAATTTCAATTCCAAGAAAATACTTTTAACATATCCAAATCCTTAATGTCAAACACTCGACTCATGTACCTTTCAAGTTCTCCAATCTCTTCTTCGTCATCACGAGTAACAACAATATCATCCCCATAAAGAATTAGAAGAAGGGCATGGGTACCTCTTTCTACAAATAGGGTGTGATCATAGTGACTCCTTTGATAGACAAACTAAATAATTGCATCACTAAACTTTTTATATCAACATATTGGTGATTATTTCAACCTGTATATTGCCTTCTTGAGTCAACATGCATGTCCGGGGAAAGCCATGTAAAGTTCTTCCTCAAGGTCACCATGAAAAAGGGCATTCTTCACATGAAATTGATGATGAGACCATCTCTAATGAGTTGCAAGACATAGGAGAACATGAATAAAATTCAACTTAGCGACTGACGTGAAGGTATCTTGATAATCTACTCCATAAGTTGAGGTACAGCAACCTCAAGGGTTTAGGTGAGCTGGCCAGGTACCTGCCTCCAAAAGCAAGAGACCTGAGTTCGAATCCCCTCTCCCCCCCAACCTTGAGGCCACCCTAGGGATTTCTATTTCGTGCTAACCCGGCATGTGCTAACTTAGGGTGCACATGTGCCCCTGGGGTTAGGTGGGTACTCTAAGAGGCCCGGATAACAAGCTTATCAAAAAAAAAGTTGAAGTATAGCTTTTAGCTCCCAGCCTAGCCTTATATCTCAACCGAATCATCTGGTTGATACTTTATAGTATACACCCACCTACAGCCAACCGCTTTTTTTCCTTCTAACAACACCATAACTTCCCAAGTATTATTTTTTGCTCAAGGGTCTTCATCTCTCAAATCATTTCCCCTTACCATTGTGGCTAGGACAAAGCATCCAAAACACTGGAAGGTATTTCATGAGAGAAAATGGATGAAAGGAACAAATGATAAGAGGGAGATAGAGCATGATAGGAAACAAACTGGCTAATAGGATGGGAGGTGCAAGATCTCATTCCTTTACACAATGGGCAATGCAAGTCTAATACAACATGGGAATCACTATCAGGAGAACTAGCTTCAAAGGTTGGACCTTCGTCCCAGTATAAGGAAGAAAGGTATCACCATTAGGAGGGCCAACCTCATGGGTTGGACCTTGGTCCACAATATGAAGTAGAGTGGGCTCACTCTTCTTAGGCTCAACATTCTTCTTTTAAATATACAGATTCTTGAGGGATGTTTGGGCCGGAGACCGGTGTTTCAGCGACAGATTCCCTACCATATTTGGGCTCGCCATTTCTAAAGAGGCGGTCATCAGCAACTACGCTCATACCCAAGGGGCCGACGGTAGTTGGGCATGGAACATCCCACTTAGGCGACGGTTGTGGGGATGGGAAGAGGAGGAACATCAGGAACTCCTCAAAGCTGTAGGGGATATGACATCGATGGCTGGCAGGGCAGACATGAGGGTATGGAGGCACAATGCCAATGGTCAGTTCACCGTCAAGTCTTTTTATAACAGCCAGAAAGAGCAGGACAGACATGCGACTACGAGCAACATGTGGACAGGTTATTGGAAAATCAGAATGCTGCCAAAGATTAAATTTTTTACATGGCTTGTCGCTAAAAGGAAGATTCTTACAAGGGACCAAATCATCAAAAAAAATATTCCGATAACTAACAAATGTATGCTTTGCATGAGGGGGACCGAATCGGTGGATCATATTTTATTACATTGCACGTTCGCACGCCAGATTTGGAACAAAATCTGCCAGATTTTTAAAATTGAATGGGTCTTACCGCAATGGCCTAGTCAACTCATGGAGGGATGGAAGGAAACCAAGTTCGGGGATCAGAGGAAGGAATTTTGGCCGATGATAGTCTACACGGTCTTTTGGGCAATTTGGGTGGAGAGAAATAATAGAATCTTCAATCGCAAGGCGAAACCGTTTTCGCTGATTATTTAGAGATGCGAGGGATTTACTCATCAGTTGGAACGCCTGCCAGATAAGGAGTTTCAATGAAGGCCTTCAACTCTTCCTTAGGCTGTGGGAAGATTGTTGTTGGTAGGGGGTTTTTTTGGTCATTGATTGCTGTGATTTGCGCTACGGATCAAGGCGAGTTGTCGGCGCAGACTTTTTATGTTCGGTTTTTTTTTTCTTTTTTGCGGGATCTCTGGTTTCGGTAGCTCCTTGCTACCAGTCAAAATTCATTTTTCTATGTAATTTTTTCCTAAGCCAATATATTCCTCTTTGTGACCGTTTCAAATATATATATATATACAGATGTCTAAGATAAAACTTCACAAAATTCTTTTTTGAGGACTTCCTTTTTCTGTATAACTGAGAGCTCAACAACAGTAGTGTCATTAGGAGGCGTAACTACAGACTCAGTATGAGGCTTAAGAAATACAACTGTAGGTGTAAGAACCAAAAAAAATACAAGAAGAGCTCCCCTCACTACCCCATGGTTCCCCTGAGGAGAGCATTGATGACTAACAGAAGAAAAGTAAAGTACATTCTCAAAAAAGATCATGTCCATAGATGCAAACTGCCTTTTAGGTGAGGGAACATAACACCTGGACCCCTTCTATGAGGAAGGATACCCAAGAAATATACACTGAATAGCCTTAAGATCTAATTTCCACAATGGGAACAAGAAAGATGAACAAAGCATCTGCATCGAAATACCTTGGGAGGACGATAAACAACTGGACTGAAGGACACAACACTTGAATTGGAGTGGGTATTAATAACATAAACTGCAGTGAGAGCGGCTTCATACCAGAAACAAATAGGGACATGCATGTCAAATAATAATCACAAGTTAACTTCAAGTAAATACTGGTCATTTCTCTCAACGCCATTTTGTTCAAAGGTGTAGGGACGCATCGATTGTCAGACAATAACATGTTTCTGAAGATATTGTTGAAGGTTTAGAGGGGCATACTCTCCCCCGTTGTCAAATCACAAAACCTTATAACATGATATTGTGTGGGTAACTTCTAGCGAAATATAGGAAAAATGGTAGTAACTTCATCTTTGGTTCGCATAAAATATAATACAGTCAAGCAAGTGCATCATCATCGAAGGAGACAAAGTAGCAGAATCCAGAGAAGGATACCACAAAAGGTCCCCAAACACCGGAGTGAACAACTTCAAAAGGAACAACACTTCTTACATTCCTGGAGGGATCGGAGATCCTACAGCATACGCAAGTTGGCACACACTACATTTAAACAAGGACGTATCCAATGATTTAAGGGTTTTGAGGAAAAAGGATGTGGAGGCGAGGCAACGACAAGTGACCAAGAGGAATTAGTGACAAACGAGCAAATTCTAGTGGCACAATACAAGCAGAGCAAGAAGTTGAAATCCACTTTTTTATTATCTAAAATGAAGAGCCCCTCTTAGAACCATGACAAATAATTTTCCCTTGTAGAGAGGTCTTAGAAGACACAATGTGATGGGAAAAAGGTAACACTACAATTTAAGTGTTTGGTAATGTTGCTAACTAAGAGAAGATTTACAAACATATTTGGGACATTAAGTGTAGATTCTAAAGGAAAGAAATCAGTTTTAACCATCCCTGTGTCTGCAGCTAGAACAAATGACCCATCAAAAGTATGAATGAAACTACTTGCTAGAGCCCATGGAAAAGAACAAGATTTGTTAGAACTTTGATTCAACACTTGAATCCATAAACAACAACAATAATAATCTGGCACACAATTCACACACCACAACCACAACACTGCACTATGCCTGTAAAAACATGGGTTTGGAGCATTGCAATACACACCCAACAAAGATAATACGGGCCACTTCCTCTTTCAAACTGTTAATAAACTAAGTATAACCACTACAAAAAAGGAGACCTACGCCGACGGCTGGGTTCCCCAGCAGTTGGCGATAATGTCATCGGCTTATGGATACGCCAACAGTTGTAGCTGTCGGCATAGATTGGAGACCCAATGCCGACAGCTACAGCCATCAACGTAGGTTTTTTTTTTTTTTTTTTTTTTTTTTTTTTTTTTTATTTCCCCACCTACGCGGACAGCTGCAGCCTCAGCCGTCGGCGTAGGTGTATTTTTTATTTGTTTAAAAAAATAAAAATATATTAAAATTAAAAAAAAAAAAAAATTATTTATTTATTTCCCCACCTCATTTTTTCACCCCATTTTTTACTCCAATTCTGTAGTTGTACTAGAATCAGCAGTACAACTCTCTAAATTCTCTTTACCGTGGTATGCACCATCTAAGGAAGGTAAATTCTTCAAGCAATCCCTGCAGATGGCTAGGTATGTAGGAAGAAATCCCTGCGGATGGCCAGCAGGGGGTGGGATTCGAACTCGGGACCTCCGCTCTTTGAGGCGTGGTCTTGGCCATTGAGCCAACCCACCTTGTGTAGGGAGACCTATTTCTAAATATAAAGAACAATTGTTGTTTCATTGCTTAAACAGACATTCCCAAAACGTAAATATTAGGTCCTTTTCATGGCTTAAGTAGGACTAACTAGAACTGCTGCTCCAAGGGCAACAACAACTTCATCAGGATTGACAGTGACATTAGGTTCTTTCCCAGTCAGTTTCTTACCAAGTTCCTGAACAGCTGGGATTCTGGTAGACCCACCAACTAGGATAACCTCATCCAAATCCTTGTAGGCGAGCTTTGCATCTCTTAACGAATTCCCTACAGGAGTTTTAAGCCTGGCCAAAACAAACACCCAATATGTGCAACTTTTAAATCAAAAGTACAAAGATAGCAGCATTCTGATAATTAATGGCACAGCATATCAGGACCATCCAAGTCATCCCACGGATATGAGGCCATCATAAAATCATTGGTTGGAAAAAAACTGGGAAAAAACCATCATTCAATATTCCAATTCATCTAGTTTCCTCGAACCAATTCAACGGGCCTCTACTCGATTTCAGTGATTCGGAGGGCATTCCTATGTAGTATTCAAATGTGGGAGGTTTCTAAGATTGTCCAAGTAACCATGCTAATATAACTAGATAAAACACAATATCCATTGACAATCAAATTGCATACCTATCTAGTAGATCTGAACAAAGCTCTTCAAATTTCGCCCTTGAAAGGGTCGTTTCAATATGTTTGGGGCCATCAGCAGTCGCGGTAATGAAAGGTAAACTAGCAAAAGGAAGTGACGCGGGACAACAACCCTAAAATGCGGAATATGATTTATATGCAGATTTTGCCGAAATTAATGAAATTAAATCAAGCTTAATTGCAAAATTATCTTTGATACCTTTAGGATTAGCAGAATTCAGATGGGTAGATCATACGAGATCCAAGTAGGGTCTAGTCCGATACGCAAGTACTTTTAGAGTCGAGGTGAGATCGGCCTAGAGATAGGACTCTAGCTTTTCCAGGCTTAGGCGCTCGTCTTCGATCCGATACAGATTCACGGATTCCAAATTGGGTTGCAAAAGGGATTTATAGTTTGTAAAGGGCTTATGGGTTTAGATCGGTTTATGGTTTTGGAACGGGTGTTGGCTTTGTGTGGTTTAAGCTTCAAAACAGGTTTAGGGTTTCGGGGATCACAAGGAAGATTTTAGGCTATGGTTTAGAGAAGCACGCAGAGATTTAGATAGCAAATATAATAGAGAAAATAACAATGGCTTTTGGGAATCACTCCCTTGGCCTCACACCAAACCCATCTCAGGCAGAAAATATTCAAGCATAAAAGCATTCAATATTCAAGCCACTAACTACATTGCTTAGCTTAATGACCTTATATAGGAGGTCTTACAATAAAAGAAAACCCTAAAACGAATATTAAATAAAGACAAATAAACCCTTGAAACAAAAGTTCGAAAATAAACTCCTAAAACAACTAAAATAACTCGGTGCGATTTCGATCGATCGAAATTGAAATTCGATCGATCGAAATTGAAAATTGATCGATCGAAATTCATATGTCTATGATCGCCGTCAACATTCGATCGATCGAAATCTCAATTCGATCAATCGAAATTTCGCAACTCTTTCAGTTCTTCCTTCTCTTTCTCCAGAATTTTCGTCCTTCCTTAGTTCTTACTTCCATTACGCTGCTTCTTTCTGCGCTGGTAGAAACGATGCGGTCTGAATCCAATGTCCATGTAAGTGGTGTCCCCGTCAAGAAGCAAGATGGATGGAGCAATTTTAAACCATAAAAACTAAGAACATAACAGACGCAACACCTAGGAGAGAGGTACAATAATATTTTTTATTAGGTAAGCTGGGATTGAACCTGTGACCTCAAGGTTGCGTGAACCTTTTCACTTGAGCTACAGGCTCAACCCCTGAGCAATAAATTAGGAGCGAGAAGACAATGGACTAACCTGATATTTGTCTGGGTCAATGATGACAACTCCATCTTTGCCTTCTGTGCAGTCTCAGTGAGACGTTGAAGAGCTTGTTTGTCCTTTAAAAGATCAATGCGTTCATCTCTCTTGAAGCTTCCAGCAAGCAAATCAACGATTCTCTGTTGGATTTTTAAAATAAAAATAAATAAGCAAAGGAAAAGGACAATATCATCATAATTAAAATCCACAACACTAAGCTCTTAAATGGCTGCTGCAAAAATGAAAATATGATCCAACCTTATCAAAATCGTCACCACTCAAATGTGTGTCCCCAGAGGTAGAAAGCACCTCAAAAACTTCATCACCAACCTCAAGAATTGCAATTCGGGGAACCAAGAAATTAAAACAACACTAATGCCAAATAATCACAGAATGATACCACAAGCACCTGCAAAATGTATAATATAATTAGCCCAATAGTGTTATATGAAGATAATATTGTTTGGGTAGGGAAGTTAGGATTGTACTTGCAACCTCAAGGCTGCATCAAGTTGTACTTATATGCTCACTATATTATACAAAGAGCAACTCCTATGACCGCTTTACACAGATATTGCCATATCTGCACCCATTAGGTTACATGGCATACCTATTCGATCAATTTAAGTGCTTCATGGTTATGTTCATCAGTTATACCACACTCAGCCAAAAAATGAGTCATATCAAAGCATTAGAACAATATGATCAGGGTGCTTTAATATGGACCGTAAAAAAATACTGCACAACTAATCCATATTCGTGGGCATAGACTATGCCTTTGATTACTTTGATTGCTCAAAAGATGTGCCCTGTGGCCTAAAATGAGTGCTTCTCATAGTCTCTATCTATAAGTGCTTCTTAAGCTCATTATTCCTCTTACATAATATAGCATCTAACTGAAAGATCATGTCACTAACCTATCACTGCCTGAATACAGTTGAATTATTGTGTTCTATTTTACAATGAAAGAGCTTCAAAGTAAAATAACCGTTCATGAATATAAACATATAAGCAAAGAAAGATAACATATATATGTGCACTACAAGTGTATCTATATATATATATATATATATATATATATATATATATATATAATGAGCCAATCCAACCTGGCAAAGTATAGGATTTTTAACAGTGGGTCCTACTCCAGATTTGCAACCAAAATTTGACGAGGTATTCTTCTAAAACGTTGCCCATTAGATGACAATTCTTTCATTGTCTGAGTAAACATGCAGCACAAATACATAAATAAACAATCATGAAAAACAGAAAAGAGATAGCTTTTCACGCCAAAAAATAATAAGCATTTCATGCATCCCCAGTGGTTTCAAAGGTCATGGATGGCAGGAAAATATATCTGAGCACTCCCTTTTACGGCTAGGTATTGACAGGTCATTGATGCCAGTGAATCATTTTCTTGCTTGAGAAAAAATCATATGAGAAAGTTTACACATGATATGGATATAGTCAATAAATGACATTAACCAGTGATTTGCAAACATAACCCACTGAGCAATACTCTGAAGATGGAAGCATATATTTCAAAGATTACCTTTTCAATAAACTCAAAGATGTCAATCCTAGAACAGTCAAGTAGCTATAGAGCCAATATGCAAATAGCAAGTAAATAACAAGACAATTAAGCTAAAAATATAGGAAAGTACAAACCAGACAATTAAAGCTAAAAATATAGGACATAGTGGTCTTTCTCACACTGAAGTATGGAAGGTTTTAATAATACCTTCAAAAGGAGGGGATTGCAAGACTTCTCCTTTATCGCCTTCTCAACACGCTGCAGCAGCCATAGTAAAACCAGGATTTAAATCACAAATTTGCTCCTTAAAAGTTACATCTCTGCTGTACGGATTCATATATTGATATCACCTAGGTTTACTACAAATCATGTGCGACGCATAGAAAGAATAAAAGATGGATAAGATATGTTTCAGAAGTGTAAATAGTATGATCACCTCTGCTGCCCCTTTATCGCCTTCTCAACACGCTGCAGCAGCCATAGTAAAACCAGGATTTAAATCACAAATTTGCTCCTTAAAAGTTACATTGCTGCTGTACGGATTCATATGTTGATATCACCTGGGTTTACTACAAATCTTATGCGAGGCATAGAAAGAATTAAAGATGGCTAAGATATGTTTCAGAAGAGTAAATAGTATGATCACCTCTGCTGCCAATGTGAAATGCCATCTACATCTGAATATTTTTCTTTGATGAAGTTTTACATGTGACACACTCGAGGTGAAATAATTGTGGTATGAAAAAATATTTATCCACATGAGGATAATGGAAATTCAGTGATGTTACCTTGGAATTCGTGAGGAGGGAGGGCGATTTGAGTTTAAAAAAAAAACATGATGGTGGTTTGTATACACTCAATCTTACACCGACGGCTTACTATATTAGCTGTCGGCGTAGGCTTTATATACACTGACGGCTTCCTATAATAGCCGTCAACATAGGATCCTTGTTTTGTAGTGTCTATAGCAGGACTTGGACAACGGTTCCCGACCATTTCAATCTAATTGGGACATCAATATCCATAGAGGCTGAAGGTCAGAAGACCTTGAACCAACTGGCAGGAGCTTAACACCTCTGGCCTAGTGATTCAATTCAACTCTGCTCCAATATTGAGCAAGCCAAGAATAAAACCTACACACAAGTTGAATAAAAAAGGATCAAAATACATCATAGTACAGAAAATTTTAGGAGTTTTGAGAGCCCTAGTCTCTATTTGATTGGGTCTTACTTTGAACACTTGAAATCTAAACTTTGTGATTTATGTATTGGAGCAGTAACTTTGACATAATGTTTGACAAATAAAACTCTATAAAAATTCAATAATATAGGCTATGAACTCAGATACCTCCACACCAAATTTTAGCTTAACAGAAATGGGTAAAAAAGAAGGGAGGGGGGTAAGAGCTTCTTTTATGAAATGGGCTAAAAAGAAGAGTTGAATAAGGGGATAATAAGTGTGATTCAATTAAGATCAAAAGAATACGTTTATGATAATGGGTGGAGTGTGGACTGCAGACTCCTTTGTCTATAGAGTAGTGTGGTTCTAGCATGCTTGTTGGATCACTGTGCACATGTACGTTTAAATGTGTTTTTGTTTCATTTAAGAGAGAAAGAGAGAGAGAGAGAGAGAGAGAAAATAATTCATGAAATGGGGAAGAAAAATATGATTGAGGGAATATCCACCAAAATAAAGCAAAGAAAAGAAATCTGCAATAGATATGAGAGACCGAGAGATGACCTTGTTAATAAGCTCCTAATTGGACTACACCTTCTCTAACAGCAATCAAAGCACTGGTCTGCAGTATATTTATAACCAAATCATATGAGTTTTAGAATTTATTGAATCCAAGGCATTTTGGAATGGTTTTGTGGGTACCAACTACCAACCTTTATTGCAGACTGGAACTGAGCCTCCCATGTCCTTAGATGCTGAAATTTCAATTAACAAGCATAGCTTTTCAGACCCAAATGAAAATTGAACCCAAAAAAATTCATGTAGTGAAGAAATAGCTAGACCTTGCTTACTGAATCTACTGGATTATGCCATGCAGACAAGAAACTGATTTCATGATCATTGGGTTCCTTGAACACCCATTTATGACCATGAACTGCTGCAACTTTACCAATCAAACTGCGCACAAAACCATATCAAATGAGTTGCAAATACATAAAAAATCTATGAAGAAGAATTATTGAATTGTAATAGAAACACTAAATGCAGTCCTCGGCCAAGTCAATCTCACCGTGCTCGGCCGCCGAAGCGGCGAAATTGCAAAACCCATCTTCCCATTCAAGTATCCTTGCACATATCAACCAATAAAGTATCAAACAGATGCTCAAATGGTGAGCATATAGCAAAGTTTAGGCTTGGAATTTGCAGTTTATGGTTAACCAAAATAGACCTGGAAACACTCTCCATCAATGGAAGGTAAGATTATATCGTGCAGGCTTTCCCATTCCTCCAGGTAATTGTGGCTGTCCCTCTCACCTTCATCCATAGCCATATAAACCCAGCTGAGCATAAAGTCCGAAACAGCCTTAATAATCAAACTTGTAGGCACCTTATTCTGATGTGATACTGCATGGCGCAATAGGCATATCATGAGACAAAAAGACCATAATATCGCTCAGCTTTCCACTTTCACTTATAAAACTGTTGCTTGGTGAAGATGTCATTTTCAAGTAGAAAGGGGATTTGCAGTATTTTTCCCCTTTCACCTAACTACACCCACTCTTTTATAAAAATCTGTTGATATTTCCTCCTGCCACAACCCTGCTCATCTTCTCCCAACTCAGAAAACAGAAATTGGAAATGATGTAATTCACACCTTAAATTATGGTTTCTGACTGTCTTTGCATTAACCAATGCTTCCAGAACAGGATTAGACTGCGAAAACAAAGGGGAAAAAAAGAGTGGGGAGGGGAGTGGGCAAAATAATATTTGAAAATAAGTAAGATATGATGTTGGTAATTCACAAATATCCAACAGAAGTAACAGAACCACACATTCCAGCAACAAACTCAATGATTTTCTGAGGCTTCTCTGTCACAGACACAAAAAAAAAAAACAGATCTCACCTCTAGTACTTGCTGCTCCACAAACCTTCCCTCAGCTGCAGCTCTTCCGCCCATGTAAGCAAGATATTGCATAAGCATTTTTGTACTTTCTGTTTTACCTGCTCCACTTTCACCACTTACTAGAATCGATTGGCTTATCCCTTCATTTACCATTTAGCCTGCATTCACAAAAAAAGCCCCGCTTAGATCGTATGAAAAAAACCTTCTGTACATAGATTCAGCGAATGGAGTGACAGAGATTACCTATATGCAGCATCTGCAACAGCAAAAGGATGAGGACTTAGCTCACCAAAGGCTGCTCCTTTGTATTGTTCCATCATGTGGCAGTCATATAGATGAGGTAGTCATCTAAAGGGGGTTCACAGTAATCAATATATTTCCAGTATAAGTCTGGAAGCAACAGTAGATCCATTAACAACTCTATATCTAAGATGTTTGAGGAGCTAAAATGAAAACATAAGAACATACAATAAATATGGTTCAATGGTGCATGCCAAAATGCATACACATATAACAATGTGCAAAAACCTCAAGAGCACTTACAGTCTTCCCAAAGGGACAGCTGATTTTAATTTCATCGCCATTGACCTCCAAAACTTCTCCATCTATCCAAGCCTCATCTGGATCCTCCACCCATACAAGAGATCCAACTACAATATTCAC
The DNA here is from genome assembly GCA_021018995.1 of Chloranthus sessilifolius. Lineage (NCBI taxonomy): Eukaryota > Viridiplantae > Streptophyta > Magnoliopsida > Chloranthales > Chloranthaceae > Chloranthus > Chloranthus sessilifolius. Next base: position 115,319,872 of record CM037585.1, read on the forward strand.
TGGAGCAACCTGCAAAGTAATAGTACCAGCAGAATCAGAAACAATTCACTAGCTATACTCAATACACTGAGATCTCTCACCAAATATTAACACCACATAACACTTTTTGTGCATGAAAACAAATATGTTAAACAAGAGACCCTATTGCAACCGGAGAAAAGTACACTGCAGTACTCATCGGACATAACCATGAAAACTGACTCATACACACGATGCTCCAAGACTAGTTCCTGACTCCTAGTGAATAACATATCAAATGACACTTTCCTACTCACCTCTCACGATTCAACTACTGGCATCAACATGATAGCATCAGCACTGTATGCATGATACATGATATAGCTCATTCTATCCATTGGCTTAACTGATCAGGCAATTATCAACTTGAGTCAAGATGTTTTTAACTGCACAGAACCTCATAACTAAACTTTTTGTACTAGTATAAAAGGACAAAATTAATAATTTCAAAATTATATGCTGAATAACTCAAGATTAAAAATGAGATTGTAGTGGAACTCATGATGATAGTGGTGATACACCAAATTTTATTCTAAGGTACCAATGGACATAGATGTTATTATCATGATGATACGGGTGACACACCAAAAGTCAAATCCATAAGAGCAATGTTATTAACAAACATAGAAATGGTTGGCATATCTGACAGAATCACAAGAATTTGGCAACAAAGTCACTAAGAAAAATGAAGGATAAAAAATTAACAAATAACCAATATCACATATTTCCTTCACCACAGTGTGTAATGAACTCCAAACACCCTACTCCACCACAAATGGGATGGCTGCGATCAGCTGAATCACATTTCCACGTGAAACAAAACAAGAAGTAAACTATCTCAAAACAAGAAAATTTGATGGGTTCAGTTAACAGATAATAGTAAGAAGAATTTGTCTAGACCCTTTGTAAAGGGATTTGGCAGCCACGTTTCAGGAGGCTTGGATTAGTTTATCAAACTCTTTGCTAGCACGAGCCAGAATGGCCTCATTTGAGTATCAAGCGCAAGCTCTATTATATAACAAGGAGCAATATAGTCGCATTTCCCAAAGAAACAGTTGTTTGCTTCTCATTTCATTTCCTGAAATCAGAGAGTTATCTAGGAAAATATGCAGTTAGCAATAGAAGTAGTGTAGCAAACTAGAGACAACTTATTAGTTGAGGACTCAGCCACAATCTTATCCATCTCCTTATACATGTCATTATTAATCATAGTCTCTAAATACGTTCTAGTTCCTGCCCAGAGCCTCCAACATGGACCACACATGGTACACAACAAAACCAACAGAAAATCCCATAATGAAAATAGCTTTGAAATCTTTAGTAAAGTTTAGATATGGGTCAAATAGCAGAGCATTGTTAAAGTAACAAAAATGTCATCCCAACAGGCAATAAAAACCACATTGAAGCTCAGAGAAGAAAACCATGAAAAGTAAATTGGAAGAGAAGTTGGAAGCTTATCTATGATATAACAAAAATCAAGGACACATCTAGATCTCTGGAATCTGCATGCATATAACTTCACTTAAATTTCAGAATCCGCTCATTATAATCTATCTCACCAGGTACCTTACCTACAAATGTGACCCCTGAGTGCCTCTATAAGGAGAGTCAAGCAAGGCACACAAAGTGTTTAAATATGACTGCGTGTGTAAGTCTGATAAAAAAAAATTATTTGGTAATAAAGATCACTTGGTAATAAAGGTCTGATCAACAGAACACGTGTACATCTATTAAGCTGGATAGTTCATGCCACTGCTGGATCAATTGGTCAATCACTCATTGTCGTCAACGAAAAAAATGATCTCATATGATCAAAGCAGAAAAAATAAAAGAAGCATATTTCGTTTGAAGGGATAATCTGCTAAGCTTATCACATCTACTCGTGAAACCAATACAGTCCATGCAATCTTTGCTTGACCAACTGACTAATTAGTAGAACTTTTAGGCATTATTTAAGTGATCAAAATTATTTAAAGTGATCAACTGATAATATCAAAGATGTGTCCAATTTATAACTTTTTATTTGTCAAACACTTAGCGCTTTTTATTTATCAAAAATGTATTCTCTCAGCCATTTTGTCGAACACTTGAGCTAAAAAAAAAATTTTGAAATTTTTTTGGTTGCATTATACACTTTTTATGCAAAAAAACCCAAAAATATACATACCTAAACCAATAGCCCAAAAAAACTAAAAGAAAAAAAATCCCTATAAGTAATAACGCAGAGATGTTGGGTGAAGGCACTTACAAAATTTCAGGCAGCTGTGTTCTAATTACTAAATCAATAGCCTTGGCAGCTAGAGTTCATAGGAACGGTGATGATGATAATAATAGTAATATTAATTCTTCGGTGCTCAATTAATTGCTTGTAATTTTGTCAATTTCCTGTCATTGACAAAATAATAGTCTTCAAATTCAAAATTTGATGAAATATATGACAATTTATACCAGGGGAATGTAATTGAATCTGTTATTGTAAAATTTAATTTTATGATTATTAAATATGAATTTGTGAATGTCATTAAAATCTCAAATTTCGAGACGTCTCTTCTGATATGTCTTGGTATCAGCACTTGACAATGCAACCTCATACTGATTTGTATTAACTTTTCTTTAGTTGATTTTTTCTTCAAGGAGGTCTGAATGAAAAGTAATGTCAAGCTAAATTCCAAGTGATTCATGCTCCTCCAATCAGGAAAAACAAAAAGTGATATGGAGTCTTAACTAGGCCAACCCTTAAATTGCAAGCTATCTTTCAGAATCAAATTTTCAAAGGGCATAAATTTCTATATGCAGAACTATTACAGAATTAAAGAGGATCCAACATTTACATCATAAGAGTAAATGTCGCAAAAATTAAAGAAAAAAACAGAAAAAATGTCGCAAAAATTAATTTTTTTCCAACAAATATTAGATTTTTTGTCTGTTGAAAGTGCTAAAAAAAGAAATATTGGCATTCAGAACGCCATCTTCCACAGACCCATTGGTAATTTTGGAAGTTAAGCAAAATGAAAACCTTTTAAAAAAATAGTTTTATTTTCTGTATTTTTTCAAATTCTGCAGTGCAAACGAAGAAGAGTAGGTGGGAGAGAGAGAGAGAGTACCGCGCAAGTTAGAACCCATTCATGAGATAGAGGAACAGGAGATCGGAGACGAAAACGAGAGGCGTTGAGTCCTCCGTGTCCATCATAGACGCCGACGAATGTGGCATTATGCCCCGTCTCGACTTGGCTTTGGTCCTCTAGAGTTTCAAAGCCCACAAACTCTGCAATCATAATCCTTGTTGTTCACTTCCATTTATACATCCCAGATGATTGAAATTTGAAGAAATCAGAGCTGAGATGAAGCGAAATCGACAAAAAACCATAAATTAAAATCATGTCCGAATTTGTGAAACTTAGGGTTTGAGCGAGATGAATTTAGGGTTTGAGCTAGAGGAATTTGGGATTGGGCTAGAGGAATTTAGGGTTTGTTCGAGAGGATGGGTCGAGGGAGAGGGTGGGTTTGATAGAGAGGATGGATCGAGGGAGAGGGTGTGTTTGAGCGAGAGGATGGATGGAGAAGGGCAGGCGTTTTGATAAAAAAAATTAAGATGTGGATTTATGTAGGCTGGTTTTAAGCTGTCGGCTGGCCTTAACAACCGTGGGCGTAGGATGTACCTACGCCGACGGCTGCACATTACAGCCATCGGCGTAGAGTGTTTTTTTTGTAGTGAACACTCTACATACCGTACAGCAGCACCAATTTGTCTTGAAACAGTATGAAGGTACATAACAGGTCAGTTTAATGGATACTACACAATCATGACGGAGATGGAATCACATGTTTCCAAAGAATTCCCAAAGAATTCTTCATCAAACTCTCTTTATATCACCAACATATCATGGGCATGCTGCAACCAGATGTGAAATCATTCAAAAAATGCATCAATAAAGTGCTCCAACATCACAAGAGTCAAGATTCTTTGAAAATCTGAAGCTCGACTTCTCTAGCACCTCCAAAAGATCTTCACAACTCCCTTAACTATACAACCAAATCCGATGAGATCAAAGATGAGTGAAAGGAACAAAAAACAATCCACCCATCAACATAAGCAGACATCTTTGGCCTCACAGAGATCAGCTACAAGGATTCTTGTGAAATTGACGAGAGTTCAGTCGTCACATAAAATTGTCGAAACACCATAAAAAAAATAACCAAATCAAAATTCCAAATTCAGAATGATATTCTACATAGAAAAACAACCCAAATGATGTCCTTGCTGGCTCCATTTGAGGTCAACTATTTGACATTTGCTTAAGTCAGCAGAAGGATGGGCAATGATAGGTCAACATGAGGTCAAGCCGGATCAACGCTGTCATACCAAGTTGCGTTTATTGAGCAGCGAAAGAGGAAGTAGATTCAGATTTAAGTTTAGAGGAAGAAGAGAGAGAGAGAGAGAGAGAGAGAGAGAGAGAGAGACAGAGAAAATGAGGGTATTGAGTTGATTACCTCAACGGCTCAATCCCTTTTCAGTTAGTGTATATAGAGATACCTTACAAAACACAAACACTAGCATAGTTTAAAATAGTAAGTAGACACAGATTGAGCATACAACCTGAAGATTGTGTCATCATGCACCTTCCAGTTGACTAAAAGGAAAAAGGCAGGGACAACTTTGCATTTAGACCAAAAAAAAAAATCCAAGGACAATGGGAAAACTATGAAATGCAAAATGGTATCCATCAGGAGAAGAAGGATGACTACATTAACAAGCATGGTGTGGCAAAAAACTCAATGCATGCCAAGCAACTAAGATGACTGAATAGATAACAAACACAAGGTTAAGTAACAAAGTAATCATGATAATTTGGAAGTGTGCCTTGTTCACTACATAAAAAGCCGCCTCTATGGGATGGAAAGTGTCCACTCCTCATGGAAGATATGTTTGCCATTATATCCTAAAAGAAGAGTCCAAAGTTGTAAACTTCAACCTTTTGAGTTTGGGCTAGTGTTTGATCATATTAAGAACTATCTACAGATATTCCGTCACTACAGCAAACACATCACCTTATGAATAGTTGATTCTGGAATCAACACTTCTTTTATTTTTAGATCAGGATTCTGGAATTATCATTGAAGGAGAAAATTTCATTAATAAGAATATTATCTCATTTAAGATTTTGATAAAACAAGCCAATGGTTTCTTAACTTATTACTTACTCTCACCAACAATCTTATTTTTTTAAAAGCGTTGAATCAAATCCAAGATGTAATTAAACAATTCTCAATTGAGTACCACATATCCATGTTTGGCTATCTTTCTGTTTCATAAGAGTACTTACTGCCGAAACTCAAATATCAAATCCCTTTGCATAATTGACCAATATTAGTTTTTATGGTTACTTGAAATTACTTATGTAGTATTACAATACATGCACCAATAGTGCATACATACTTTTAATCTTGATGTTGTCCTAGATAGTTCATTGACTGGAAAAGATGGTTAAAATACATAATTCGGGACTACATTACCTCCTATTTGTTGCTGGTAGGTCATCTTAATTGCTATTTGTTAATGATAACAATAAAGACGAATACGGGTACAAAATGTCAGGGTTTGGACCAGGCTGTGTTGCCAAAGCCCATCCTACCCCTGTGAACAATTCTATTAGAATACCCTCAAGGCCTCTTGAAAGGTATTCAATAATGATATAAAATACTAGTCACAGGCACTGTGCTGCTACCAGTTGCATCAGATTAAAGATGTGCATGAGAAGAGCAAAAGCAGATTGATAAGGACTAGTATTTGCTACAAAATTTTGAAGGCATGGTTAAGGAATCAAAGAATTGATACGAAAACTAATAAAATCACAGTCACACCCGTTGAACAACATCATTTGGGCCTTCTAGAGATTCCAAAACAACACATGACTGCAAGTTATGTCCAGTTGGCATATGCTAATTTATTTGAAAAGCCACCATTTACAATAATCCATTCAGCACTTGATAAGTTTATTGAAGTCCAATCCTACAGAATGCAATGAAGACTCATGTACGATTGAAATAGCCTATCCAACAAAATGTTATTTCAGCAGTCTTCATGAACTATTAATGCAAAGAGCTAACACATCAAATTCACATGAACAGAAAAATACATTATCTAAGGATTCAAGCTTCAAAATCCTCCTGTACATGGTAGAATTTCAGAGAGTACAAGATATCTTTAAACATAAATGGGGAGTCATAGTTAAGAAGCTTTTATATATAACCTGACAATTTTACGATTATAATGTCACATACAAGAAGGATTTAGAGCTTTGACACTGACATGGAATGAGGATAAAAAGAAAGGCATCACCCCTTATCACTATAGTGAATGAGACATGGATAACTTCTCCGGCAAAACCACCAAGTCTCTATTTCTGTCATCATCAGATTGCTTGATCATTCGAGTGAACATAGCTTGATCATTCGAGTGAACAGAGTTTTTCCCACAAGCAAATATATGCGAAACGAACAACTTGGAAAGATCTACCACCAATTCCTTTATAGTTCCCATAGCTACAACACTTTCTCCACCTTTGCCATAAAGACAATGATCAAAGACAAGTGCACAAGAGGCTACAATGAATTCGGCGACTGAAATCCCAAAATGTTATGTGATAATTTCCTTATTGGAATTTTTCTAGGATACACAGTGGAAATCGTCACTTATTCCAATCTTCAAGAAATGATGCTTAGCATAACCATCAAATTCATCTATCATGAGGACATCCATCTTAGGTGCCCCTTGAAGAGCTAGTGAAGAAGTATGGGAATTTACTAAATTAACTCATGGAGATCCTGGTCATCACCGATGATAGGGTGTGCAAAACTAATAATCTTTTGCCTGAAAATCGCTAAAGCAGCCAGATCATCTCCATGCTTCTACTTCATCATTAATAACCACATTTTGCTGAAATTTTAATAGAAATGTTTGGATATCACACTTGGATTTGGACCATATCCTATTTACTGCTAGCTCCTAGAACTCGTTCTCCATGGTCGGGAAGTCCAATAAGAATGTCACACTGCAAAAATAGTAAGATGCCCAACCCCATCTTCGAGCTTTTTCATCAGAAACCACATTCTAACAACCACCACAATGAGTCGAATCACACCACACCACACAGGGATTGGGCGTCGATCAACTTGAAGGTGCATTTGTCGCAACCTTGAGGTCACATAAGTCAAATCACAACAACTCCATTGTTCATCTCTTACAGTCCATTATTTCATATCACCACAATCATCTTCAAGAACAAGCAGAAGCTTCCGATGAGTATGCCCATCAAAAAAATCCTTCTCCTTCAACTCCCGCAACAGCCCCATTGCATCTTCACCCCGTCCTCGCCTACACAACTCGTCCAAGACGGTCCGATATGTTATAAACTCCACCAACCTCCTCCTTTCACTCATCTCCCACATAATCCTCAAAGCCTCCTCAAACTCTCCCCCAATGGCCAAACAATTCACAAGGGAATTATATGCCTTACAGCTTGGAACAAACCCCTTCTCCTTCATCTCCCCATACAACTCCATCGCATTTTTCGATCGGCCTTGGGCGCAAAGGCCATGAATCAAATAATCATAAGAAAACGAATTCGGCACAGGATTATACACAACACCCATCTGATGAAAGATCCTAAGTGCATCATTGAGGTGAAGGGAAAGGACATACCCTTTGATCATGGAATTCAATGAGAATACATCGGGCTCGATCCCTTCGTTGACCATTTGGCGGAAAAGGCATCGAGTTGTCTCCATGTACATGTGGTTTATATAGGAATTGGTTCCACGGCTCAAGAAGGCCGCGAAGAGCAAATTATAGGTCCTAACAGAAGGCACACATTGAGGGTTTTTGGTCTTCTGCATGAGTTTGAAGATGTTAACGGCTCGCGATAGCTTACGCTCCTCAGTGTAGAAGTAGATCATGGTGTTGAAGAGGGTTTCGGACCAGATGGATGGAATTGCTAGCACTTGGTTGGCCACATAGTCCATTTCTGCGTACATTTTTGCAGAGCCAAGCTTTTTTACGGTGAGTAGGTATGTAGAGTGGTCGTGTTTGAATCTGGGTTGTTGAGAGGCCCAATTGAAGATCTGGAGGCAGATTCGGGGGTCTTTTTGGCGGACTAGGGTTTTAAAGATGTCTTCAGAGGTGAATCGTGGTGGGATTTGAGATAAGATTCTGTGAAATTGAGATGAACTTAGAGGTGGGTTTGGGGGGGATAGGGATTTGGATTTGGGAAGGGTTTTAGGTATGGGGATTACGGGTCTAGGTTGTTTGGATGAATGGGAGGACATGAGAGAGCCATAGATAAAGAGAAGATTATAGATTGGTCTTCCATTTGTAAAATGATTAATACGAAGAACCCTGTTCATGTTATTGAATCAGAGGAGGAGGAGGAGGAGTTGTGGATCTCAGATAATCGATCGACTCCCACGCTGGAGGTTCTCAAATTTAAAATGGGTGACAAATAAATAACTATTTTCGGCAGAAAAAACGCTGAAATTTTCTTTCGCCCTCTCTACCAGGCTGGGGTGAAGAACAACGATGGAAATTTCTTTTCGCGCGGAGTCATATGTCGTTGGGTCCATCCTAGGAAAACTAACCTAATGGGTCATTTTAATCCCAGTCTCAAAATGGACCGGTCTGGGCTACGATTTGACCCGCACCCGCTCCAAAAAAATATGGCATTTTTTGCCAGGTAAACCAAGACAGGGAACATATGGGTTAAATATGGTCCGGCCCGGGTTAACTCAGGCGGGCTTAGACTAGGTAGTAGATACCCAACCACTCGAGTTGGACCCAACCGGATTACATATATCCTAAATCATAATTCATAATAATCTATAATAATTTTAAGGGAGTCATTCCTTGCACACGTTTTTCAAGTGATTGCACTGAATTTTAAAAAAGACTCAGTGTTTTAGGGACATGTAATATGTAAAATTGTAATATAGGCGGTCTGATTTCAAGTTGATGATCAATAGATATATGGTACATAAAATTAGAGCAAAACACAATACTTGTCATATGATTTATTATAGTCAATTGTTGAATTATATAATAGCCTTTGACTGCATTTAATCAAATGATGAAAATTGTATTTTATTTTAATCTTTTGCACTTGCTATTTTTAAATCATGGCCTTCAAATCAAACGGCTTAGATGGCCTTTTCACATAGTAAAAATCGCCAAACTTGTAAATTTTTCTTTTAAATTCGGTTCAATTTGAATAGTGTGTGAAGTAATGGCTCCCTAATTTTAATATATATTACCAGGAATCGTGGGTCAAGAAATGTGGCCTGTAGGCCAAGAAGGAGGCCAATCAGTCTCGAAATGAAGTCGATCGATTGTTTTTAGGTAGAACAATGAATTATAAACTAAAAGCCTACAACTCCGCTCGGCCTGCCAGTTTCAAATGAGTATATTTAGGACTGGATTAGAGCCTAAGTTTTATCCTAACCCGCCCGAGCAAGGTTGGACCTGGTTTCATCCCAATGCGGCCCTAATACAGCCCATTGAGAACCCTACTTGAATCTTTAGATTAATAATGCAATTAAAAAATAAAAAATTAAAAAATAATAATGCAATTACTTTAAGAGCAGTGATATTGCCTCACCCATATTTGTTACTGGCACATCACTTAAATATAAGAAAATTGTTGACTGCTTTGAATACGATGATGGAGATTGATTTTGATCTCAATCTTCTACATGATAGATCTTGAGATCATGGGCCTATTATTAGACAGTCACATGTTGATTCCATGTGGCACACATCCCAGATGTGATGCATGTGAACATTAATCAAGGTGATAAATCGGGTACTGGTATCGGGAATTGATTCTCGGAGGACCGATACGCAGATACAATATATTTTTTATTTGAAAAAACCTTGAAAAATGTTATAGACTAGTGGTGTTAAAAGTATCACAAAAAGAACTATTAGATTATTTTTTTAAGGTAGTCATTACTTGCACTCGGAAAGTTTGCCCTTGCATTAAATTTTAAAAAAAGACTTACTAATTTGGCAACCTCTACTATGTGAAAACACCATCTAAACTGTTTAATATGAAGACCGTGATTTAGACATATTAAGTGTAAAGGATTAGCACGAAATATAATCTTTATCATGTGATTAAATATAGTCAGAGGCTATTATCTGATTCAATTGTTGACTTCAATAGGTCTATGATAAATATTGTGTTTTGCTACAATCTTATGCACAGAAGATCTATAGATCATGAACTTCAAATCAGAGGCTCAGATTGTGTTTTCACATGTCACATGTCCCTAAAAGACCATGTCTTTCTATAAAATCGGAACAAGCCTGCAAGGGTCAACTTTTCGAGTGCAAGTAATGGCTCCATTTATTTTTTTAATAAAAATGAAAATTTTTAAAATTAAAAAATTACAAATTTTGTAGGTATCGGCTAATACCGAACCGTGATATCGATACCTAATACTAATACCACCCCGATACTAGTATCAGTTAGCCAAAATACTTATATGCCGCGTATTGGCCGATACTTGATACCGTGGTCGTGATCATCCACTTTTTAGAATGTGTGCCACATGAAATCAACATTTGACAATCTATGATAGACCCATAATCTCAAGCTTTATTGTGTGGAAGATTCGGACAAAAAACTCTCTTTTCATTGTTGGATAGGATATTAAATGTGTGGAGTAGCAACCACGGATCAAAATTTTGGCCGAAATGACAGAAATTATCGGTTTTGGTCCCCATTGAAACGATAATTTGGGACCAAAATTTCAGTCAGATTTATATGGGGTTGAAATTTTCGGCCAAAATTTCGGTTTCGGTCCCCTCCAAAACCGAAATGTAACCTGAAATTTTTATCCTTGGTGGCAACTTCGGCAGCAGAGGGTCTAATAACCTACTCCACTAGTTCGGAAACCTTTTGGCTCTCATCTTTGCGAAGGAGAGGAGCCTGATTTCTGTACGGATCAATTGTCATGTACACCAAAAGCGGCAGATGAGATGAAAAATTATAAACGGTAGATTATTTTTAAAAGACAATTTTGCAGGCAATTTATTTGACATCACATAACTAGCTAAAGTATTTGGGCCCAACAATGTATACAGCAAGTCATGTCAGACCACATAAATTGTCTATAAAATTGTCTATAAAAATTGTCCACTCTATAATATTATCCGAAATGAGATAATTGTTATTAATGCTATCAACAGGTAAGACTAGATACCCAACCCAGGGTTTTTATTGAGTTGGGGATAAAATGTGTTCATCCGGATAAATTGTGTTCATTGGGGATAATTGAGTCAATTGGGGCAATCAGACCCGATATTTTATAAAATCAAAGAAAATAGGGTTTTGTTAATCAATTCAGGTCAATTTGACATCAAAACTCGACAGTTTTGTTTTTATTACCATGAGAAGTATATATATACCATGTTTTAGTGGATATGCCTTAAAATCAGAATTCAGTGAGAAAACTAGAAAACAAGTCAAAAACCTGCTCTGAAATCAGGGCATGGTAAAAGGTCGTATGTAAAAGTCTCAAAATTATTTTCGTATCCAAGCGAAAAGAAAGCCCGGCTCCAATCAGGAATAGCGGAATAATGGCATTGGGTTTCTCTGAACTCCATCCATAGGGTTATGCCAGCCCCTATCTCAAGCACATTCTATACTCAACATGAAACCCATGAGTTCTGCCTATCAAGGATCAAAATTTCGGCCGAAATAATTGAAATTTCGGCCTAAATTTCAGGTTTCGGTTCCCACCGAAAAGATAATTTGGGACAGAAATTTCGATTAGATTTATATGGGGTTGAAAATTTTAGCCGAAATTCAAATTTTTGGTCCAAAATTTAGTTTCGGTCCCCTCTGAAATCGAAATGTAACCCAAAATTTTGATCCTTGCTGCCTATTGTATCTGCGTCTACTTCTTGAAACTGAACTTAGGAAACGGAAAAGTGTCTTGTATGGTAGGTATAACCCAACCATTCTGATAGATTCTAAGGAAATATGGAAACCCCTTTTTACTTCCTCCTTCAGACCAAGCCGAGTCTTTCCAACCAAACAAAAGATAAAGACGGGGGAGGGGGGCAAGGTTAAGGATTAAGCTTTAGACAAAGGTGCTATTGAGATATTAGGCCCACTATAAAAAAAAATAAAAAAATAAGACTATTAGCAGCACAAAAAATTATCTCTATTAACTAAAAATATTGCCCTACTGCACCCTTATAGTATCTCAGACACATTTGACGATTGGCCGAGCGAATGAGGGGATTCACGCCTGATGGAACAAGGCGCTTTGAACCATATACTAGTGTTGCTGGAATGAAACGCAGCCTGACTCTTGTAAAAAACATTTAATTTTTTTTTTTGTTTGTAAAAAAAAATTATTTATAAAATACTAGTAGTTTGCACGTAATATGCACACGTGGAGAGAAGTTTTTTAAGGAAAATTATAACACATTTGTTTAGGATATAGTGCATGTGGCTGACGTGGCGCAACGTGACTAGCTGCACTGACCTATATTAATTGAGCCCTACCGCACTTGCAGCCAATTGCATTGCACCACATCAGCCGCCTATACTTTGTCTGCATAAATTTGTCTTCCATGACACTATCTTTTCTTTTTTAATATAAAAGAAATGGTAGCAATTTTTGCAACCAAAGATTCTTGCAGCTCAACTTTGTTTCCACCACTTACACTTTTAGCTACCTTGATCAGATGATAGAGGTCGTTTTTTGTTCCAATCTTTTATACATTAGATCTTAAGATCATGTCCCAACTATCAAATGGTTAGATGTTATTTACACTTGGCAAACTTTTGCCAAGTGATCATGATCATGGTGTAACATGGGTGTTTTTTTATTACAAATGTGTGCCATATGCGTATGACATGTGGTCAATTCATGGATCAAAATTTTGATCGAAATCTTCAGATTTCGATCGAAACATTTCTGTTTCGGTCCCTACCGAAACCGATAACCAAAAATTTGATTATGAAATGTACTATTGGAAAATTTTCGGGACTGAAATCGAAACGAAATCCGATATTTTGATTCTTGGGTCCATTACCTCGAGATTTAATGTGTGTGATTAGAATAAAAAATTACATCTAGCATCTAATTCAAGACAGTCAATGGTATGAACGGTCGAACCATCAATTGTTTTGTACAAATATTTGGTTGCAAAGATTGTTATCCAAAAGATAAAATTTAAGGTAGCTAAGAAAAATGCCGTAATTGAAGTTTGATAATTTATTTTAAATAATGGATAGTATTATTTGCAACCATAGATGCTCACTTCCCAACTATGATTGGAAATAAAGATCCGTTATATTATGAGATTTTTAAAACCTTAATATGCTTTATAATTAGGAGGCCTAGGCAACTGCCTAACTTTCATGGAGGGTGAGCCAGGCAAATTGTCATGGCTTGAATCTTTAAGCACCCATCTTTGTGTGACACCTATCGAAGGGAACTTGCTTGTAGGGCGTCACCCAATGCTTTCTTCCATTTATTTCGGTAGTTACCAACCACCGAAGCAGTGGGAGAAAAAGAGAAAAATAATTTAAAGGCAGCAAGCTATCAAATTATTCTGAAGGATCCCTACTATCTCCCAGTATCCCTTGTTTGTTTGATTCATTAAAAAACGCTTTTTGTTTTACAAGGAGGATGGTGTTAATTTTTTTAATAGCTTTAATAGTACCTACGAAATCTTTTTAGGACACCTACGCCCAAAATTATTGATTGCCTTAAATTAAATGATTGAGATCGCATTTTGCTCCAATTAACAATCCACATAATGGATCTTGAGATCATGGTGCACCTATTAGACGATCCTTTTTTGATCCACATGGCACAAATCCTAACAATGTAACTCTATAGTCACATTTGAGCGTGATGTGTGCCATTTGATTTTTGGGATTTGTGTCATGTGAAATTGAAAAAGGACCATCTGATATATATGTCATGATCTTAAGATCTATTGTGTAGAAAATTGGAGCAAAATACAATCTCTATCGTCTGATTAATTTAAGGCAATTAATAATTTTCAGCATAGGTGCCTTGGAAGATTTTGTGGGCGCTATTGAAGCTAAATTATTATTATTATTATTATTATTATTATTATTATGCAGGAGTGGTGTTAGAATATATATGAATGATTGCCAAGTCCTCTACAGGATGGGCGGCTGCTATTATTTTTTTTTTTCTTGAAAAAATGGCGTTTATCCTTACTGCTATATAAAAGCAAAAATAGTTTCGATCAAATTTTGTTTTCACACTTCAGGAATAAACCAACCCAATCTGCCCCTATATTCACTTCTAAGCCACGACAACATGCTATATAAAAGCAAAAATAGTTTATACTAAGTTTTGTTTCCACACTTTAGGAACAACATACCCACCTGAACCACCCAATCTGCCCATATATATACTCCTAAGTCGTGACAATAAAATTAAAATGGGTACCATCATTTACCATCCATAAAATTGTAATCTCATCCCACTTCCTTAAATTCAAATGTATTGATTGCTTTGAATCATACGATGGAGATTATTTTTCATTTCAATCTTCTATATAGTTGATCTTGACATCTTAGTTGTATCATTAGACGATAAAATTTTTATTTCACTTAGCACACAGCCCAAAAAGTCACTCTAAAATTATATGACTTACATCACTCTCAAATATGATTTTAATATTATTTTTTAGATGTGCACCATGTAAAATAAAAAATTGACGGTCTAATGATACACTCATTATTCCAAATCATTTGGGTAAAAGATGGAATAAACAATGATCTCCATTTTCTAATTCAAAGCATTCATTTCATACCAACTAGAAGAATACCTATTAGAAGACATAGATGAGGTCACAATTTTAAAGGAGGTAAATAATGATACTGAAATAGAATCCCTTTTCTAATTTAAAGAACCCACAAAGTTAAGATAATTAATAATTGTACCATAAAAGTTATCTTTCCTTACTTATTTTTAGTATCTTCAAAGAAACTTACAAACTTCAGAGGATTAACAATTTTACCAATAAAATATTTTACTTCAAGCTGTATTAATGTCTTATACACTATGTTTGGAAGTTAAAGCAAGAAAGGATGATCATGTCGTTTGGCTATGATAAGTAATGTCACAAATCAATAATAGTGCACTAGAAATCAATAACGTAAAAAAACAAGCTTTAATTAATTAAGGAAGACTCTTCTTCAAAATTTAGTCTTTTTTTTTAGTTTTTACAAATGAGCTTCTAAATTAAAATTTTACAATAGACGTTTATAGTCAAAGTCTGAATAAATTTCTATGCGTTATCCAATATATTTCACATGCTTTATAAAAACTTTCATTATTACATTTTGGATTTAATTAAATTGAGAAGCTAATAATAATAAAATTATAATGCAATATTATTCATTTGATCTATAGCCAAGTTTTTAAAATAAATTAATTTTATAATTATTATCTCTAATAGTTTCTTTTAATTAAGTTATAATATAAAATAATAATAACTATAAGAATTTTAAAAAATAAAATAATTTAATAATATTATTATAAGTTAATATTCACTAGCTAACTTATAATAAAAAATTAGGTTGTGTTGGACATAATTGCTTTAGATTACATTATGACGCTACAATAAAGTGAAAGTATAAAAAGTTTAGGCTATCTATATTATTTATATTATTTATATTATTTATATTGAGGAACTTATCCCAAATTGTAATTACTTCTGATTTATTTAGGGTCTGAAACAAAAACAATATACACTAGTATTTAATGAAAAACTACATTTCCCGTTAAATAAGAATTAGTGACAATTTCATTTATAGCATAAATTATAATCTAGGGCAATGACTAGGTCAGGCCAGCTGAATTTTAGATGGAATGTAACCAGTTTAAGAACTCTTGGATAAAAGGAATCTCTCATCAATTTGTGTTTTTTATATTTTTATCTTTTTCTCCCATTCATCTTTTTCTTATTTTCTTATGTATTTATAATTTTAACATATCAGAGCCAAGATCGGCTTCGTGTGTTCAAGTCATTTATGGTACTAACATTGCTTCCACTATCAAATTTTTTATTTATTTTTATCTTTTCTATATAAAAGAAGTGATTTATATAATTTTCATTTTTTTTCTACATGAAAGAATTTATTCATGTAATTTTCATTTTTTTTTAATTCTTCTACATGAAAAATTGATTCATATGATTTTCATTTTTTTTTAAATTCTTTTATGATTCATGTGATTTTCCTTGTTTTCTCTTCATCCCTTTTACATTTAATAAGAGATGCATTTTTATTTATGTGAATGTATTTTTCACATTGATTTATTTAGTAGCCTTTTATACTCCAGGTGATGTCTTTTCTCATATTTTCTTTGACTTTTTATGTGGACGTCTTTTCTTATCATTTCTTTGGCCTTTTATAATAATAATAATTATTATTTATTATTATTATTATTTTAATTTTTTTATTTTAAGAACCCATTCAAAAGACTTTTAAGTCCTATTTTGGTTAAAGATTGTGAAATCCTTGTTTTTATAATAGTGTTATTTTTACTTTACTAAGCAAATGATGAGTATTTGTTATTTTGAATTATTAGAATAGAAATGATCCCTATAATAGCAAAGATATCACTTACAGGTAGGGGTGGCAATGGGCCAGGTTTGGGCCGGACTCAATTATACCCCGACTAGCCTAACGAATTTGAACTTGGCCATGCCTTGGCCTATGGCTGGGTTCTGATTCTAAGCACGAATGAAACTTCAAAACCCAAGCTCGCCCATTTATTTTTAGATGAGCCGAATAGACTGGGATTCCCATTTATTTTTAGATGAGCCGAATAGAATGAGATTATGAGATAAGGAGGCTTCTTTAGTTCATTTCCTTTCAAAAATTTTCTTTACTAATATATGATATCTTAATTTTTACATATATTGGAATATAAGATCTTTAAAATTAATTTTTTTATATTGAAAACATGATTTATTATTTAGAGTTTGAGATTCTAATTAGACTAGACCAATGTTACCTGATTCGTTGGTTCGCTCTGTTCGAATTTGGGTTCATAATTTGCAATTCATTACATCCAAGCGAACCCGATTCACTAGGGGTAGGATGGATTTTGAATAAATGACAAAAAAGAAAATTTGTTTGTAAACTTTAGTTTAGCTGCTGGTTAGATATAAATATTTCATATTCACTATATATATATATATATATATATATATATATATATATATATATATATATATATAAATTACAACAACAGCAATAATGGGGTGCTAGTAGTGCATGCGAGCTTTTATTTAGAAGTCTCAAGTTTAAATTTCCTTGCGACCTTTTGCAACTGATATAAAGTAGACAGAGAATTAGGTAAAGTTGGACTAGACATTGAGAGAGAGAGATGATATCCTCCACTTTAATTGGATGACATGAGATCGGTGATGGGAGGCTATCAAATATAAGAGCCTGACGGGCTTAGGGGTTAGGCTTGAGCCCGACCCGTTTAGTTATCGGGCTTAAAATTCTAGCCTAAGCCTAACTTAGCCCACGGGCTATATAATCAAGCCCAAGTCCGCTTTAAATGGGGTGGGCGAGCTACCCAATCCATTTCCACCCTCACCAATATAGTCAAATTGCATATGCGATCCTATGTGATGGCATAGGGCCATCGCATAGGAGATTATGCTTTGACATAATTATTTTTATTTTTATTTTTTCAAAAAAATCTAAAAAATTCTCAAAATTCATCATATTGATCAGTAATATGTTTTGTATTAATTTTGTAGTATTTAAAATACAAAATAAAAATATATAACAATTAAGTTAGAAGGGAAAATATAAAATTTATTGATGCTAAATAAAATAGAGACAAAAAAAAGATCATTTATACACTTTGGAGAGCCCTAAAAACCACAAATCATACATTAAATGGATGTGGTATGAATTACGAAGAGGAACCCCCCATTTATAGACTTTGGAGAGCCTTAGAAAGCAAAAAACAATAATAAAAAATATTATAACGGTCATAAATATGACGGTTGGAGATGTATGCGATCGCATACATGTCAAATCGCATATGTTATCACGACATATGCGACAAAGGCTTCCCAAATCGCATATGCGATCACATATAACTCCAAATGGGCCATATGTTAACACAATGGATAAAATGCTCTTCACATCCGCAGAAAAAGCAGCGATGGTTGATATTTATGGCTCTATTGTTAAGATTTGAAATAGTGGCAATCTTGTTCCATAAGCTAGAACATATGAAGAAAACAATCTTAGATGGGATTTTGAAATCCCAAATGAAGCTCCAGGGAACCATACCTTGATATGGCTGGAATTCAGTGATTTAAAATCAGGTCTGACGGTAAAGTTCTTATTTGTACTGGGAGACCAAGTTCTGATGTCCTCTTTATCAGGCCTTAACTCTAACTTTGTCAAGGATAGCTGTCAAAGCACTCTACCCCGCGATCTCAGTGTCTTTTAGGTCTTCTTTTGAAACTAATTCTCCACTGATTTTCGGTGCCAAGGTTTAACATTTCCGCAATTTCACGTGGGGGGTTTCAGATATGCCGAAGGGATTGAAGAATTTGATATTAAGGCAGCCGGAATGAACGTCCCAAATGTCAGTCCACAAGTGGATGCGATTACCTTAATTTACCGATAGAAAATTATATGTTATTACTAAAATTGCCTTTGATGGATAAGAGGCCTTTCCAATTTCCACCACCACGAAGAATTCTCATATTTTATGTTTCTGATTTCACACCCATTTTCACAAAAACGATATTTGTTTATGATGAGCTCTTTCCACTAGCAGTCTTTGGAATCCCCTATCCTATAGGCCACCACCAACAAAGCCTAACTTATTTTCTTAAAGACCCCCCTCCACCTCCCAATTTCCTCCCAATTTAGGCTTAAGAATTTTATCCCAACTGATGAGATGAAGCTTTCGAGTAGCGCCTAAATCATCCCAAAGAAAGGTTCGCTCAAGCCTTTTGATTTCTAACTTTAGATGTGCATTTATAAATCGAGAGGAAATAAGTAGGGAGGGCACTCAATGTCGATGGAATGAGGACCAATCTACCACCCTTAGATAGCATTTTACTTTTCCACCCTATTAGCCGATTGTTGACTCTTGATGGGATCCCAATCTGAAGCTTTCAATTTTCCGATTCCTAAGGGAATGCCAAGGTACTTAAAAGGGAAACTTGGCCACAAGTAAATTTGAGTTGTTTGTCCAAGTGTAACGACCCGGATTTACAAAAATCTAATTTTGTGGTATTAGATGTGTTTTGCACCGTGTTCAATGTTAGTGCTTACACAACAATCTAACTTATTTGAGAAAAACTCTATTTAAGTGCAAGTTATGTAAATCGCTTTACACTTTTCTTCTTTTAAGAAAATCTTAGCCGTCTTTATTCTCTTCTTCTTTTTAAGAAACCCTAGCCGTCACAACTCTTTCTTCCCTATCCACCCTTTTCTAAAAACTTTTCAATTTCTTACCTATATATTTTGTATGTTCTTCCACAAAGAACACTGTAGTTTATTTTTCGTCGTCAAGATCAAGGAGGAAGAAGACGGTGTAATCGTGGACGGGCCATCATGTAGACGCTGATCTCTATCACCTTAATCGTCATATATCTGTCAATAACGCTTCAAGAGGTGAGTACTCGTCAATCCATCTCGTAATTCTCAAATCCCGGCGCATAGGATATGTTGGATCGTGTATCGACGGGCTATTAAATGAACCATAGAATTGTTTTCTAATAAAATTGCTTTTATGATTGAAATAATAGTTAATCATAATTTTAATGTTATTTTAATTATTTTCTAATTATATTTTGGACTTATTTCGGAACCCTATTATGTTATGAAATATCAACAGTTGATCGATCAACTTACACTTCCAATCGATCGATTGATTCGGAACCATGGCAACAATTTCCCATTTTAAATTATATAACTCTCTATTGAGTTATATATTCGATCGATCGATGGCTATGTTTGATCAATCGAATTAAATGACTTAGGTCAGACTCTTTTGTAGCAAGCACTTGACCGACCATTACCTTTCTTAAAAGACTCACAGTTAATTGCGAGTATATTATATTAAATGCTAGGTACTAGTGGCAACGATTATATTTTATTATATTAAATCACATCAGTTGTTATTCTATTGTATTATATTCATGCATGTGAAGTCTTAAACCCATTTTAACTTATAATATTAAATAAACATATATAACTTATATTATATAATGTTACATTGTCATATAAGTTACGAATACTCAAGTGCCTTATTAATATAATAATATACAGACTAATGATTATATAATATTATATATATTAAAGTATCGATACAATAATATATTAAAGTATAGGATCCTCAACTCTTTTAGATTTAATAATGTATTAAGTGACTTTTATTATATAATTATTATTACTACAGTCAAGTACTAAGATATTTTATGAATATAAATTACTTTATAATACATAGGTCTGACATTACTTTATAATAAACAGGACATAATTGATCTATTGTTCACTTTAAATTACTTTAATTCGATCGATCGATTTTAAAAACTGATCGATCGATCTATATCCGAATTAAATAGTTTATATAATATAATCAAAATCGATTGATCGATTCCAAAACTGATCAAGCGATCCTCGTCCGAACAAACAATCCTAATTACATTATAATTTCACTTTTGAGAGACCAAAAGTTAGTGCACATTAATCACGTGTAAGTTTCGATTGATGGTGGTGATTTACTCATCTTCTTTTAATGTCTTTTAATTTGAGCATTTAATTATATTAGTATATATATCACTTTTATAGCTTTAACGCGACCACTTCGATAACACGAAGTGTTAGAAACTTGATATCTTGTGAAAATCGAATTCTGACCTTTACGTTATCGAAATCACACTTATAACTACCCTATACTATATTATATTGAGATGAAGTGTTAATAAGTATATGTATAAACATAATAAAATATGGTGTAAATCTTTCTGTACACATGATTCTCTGTGTTTTTATCTTGATCATATTATACGAGTTAAGAAAATTTAATAGTTTCAAGTGATTATATCGACGGGGTGGACGTCAACTTTTCTAATTCGATTGGTGCTGATTTCGTTGACACTGTAGACGCTAAGTACTAGGAGCCTTGGGAGGGCGACGCAGTTGGTTACCAGGAGGACTTTGGTGCCGATTTTGATCTGAGCGTAGGTTATTGATTCTAGTAGACTCGGTATTAACTTTGTTTTATGTTGTTATCATTGACTTTATAGTTTATTGTATCAGATTTATCTCCGACTTTTATTTTTATTTTATTTGTGGATTTTTTGGATTTATCACAGTTATTTATTTAGATACTTATGACTGCTTTTATCTCATCTTTATTTGTGAGCTTTCATGGATTTTATGAAACTAGATTTGCACGGAAACTCTGATTATGTGTATGTCCGCTTAGCGAATTTGGGATGCATGCGGGTCATAACTCGGAATTCTAGGCCCTCAGGATGGGATAGAATTTTAGGTCATGATAGAGTGGTATTAGAGCTCAAGCTTTACTTTCTATTGGACTTTGAGAACTTAAGTTTTTACGAGCTCTAATTAAGTCCTTGAATTTTGGAAACAAGATTACGATGGCTCAATGAAGGAATGGCGAGGGATCTTCCTAAATAGCGCGTATGCTACGCGAGTTAACGGTCGCACAACCACAACATGTGGCCCAGTTGAGTGAGACCCATAAGCAGGAGATTGTCAGGCTAATTCAAGAGTTCAATCAGCAACTGGAATAGTAAGCCAGAACTTACTAGAACCTGAATCCTAGTAGTTGAATAATCGGGCCAACCACGGTCTGATTATACCTCCATTGCCGCCTCGAGTTGAGAATAACAATCATAATGGATATGTGACCTTTAGCAGGGCCCGACCTCCGCACTTCCTCAGGCAGTTGGATCTTGATACTGCTAATGACTAGATTACATAGATAGAGAAGATTTTTAAAGTCTCTACTTCTGCAGAAGACGGAAAAGTACTTTGGGTCATGATATGCCTGAAGGGAGATGCACATAATTGGCGGACGTTAGCGAAAAGATTGGCGAACAAATAAGAAGAAAAACACTTGACTTAACAATAATTCATAGAAGTATTTTATAACAAGTACTTCTCAAATGCCATGAAAACTTTGAAGAAGAGTGAGTTCTTGTCATTACAGTAAGGAACCATATCTGTGATCGAGTATGAGGCAAAGTTCGACCGACTCTCCTGATTAGCCTCTATGCTGGTGGCTGATGAAGCCGAAAAATGCTACCACTCTCAGAAGGGGCTCAACCCTAATATTAGGAGCAAGATCGTGACAATGAAATTTTCAACTTATGAAGAGCTTCTGGAACGGGCTCATATTCAAGAGCACAAAAATAAAGAATTACGTGCTCTGAATGTAGCTCGCCAAGCAACATAGAAGGGTAAACTGATTCGAGAAGGATCTTTATCCCTTACTCCGATAGCACCTCCTTCTCGACTTGCACCGGTACAGAGACAACAACATTTCACGTCATACTCTCAAACTCGCCCAATTCAGAGAGCCGCTCCCATCTCCGGTTACTAGAGATTTGCACCTTCGCCGGGTTACACTCATCCAGGGACGACTACAACTCAACCTGCTCAGAGAGGTATTATATCAATGACATATCCTAGAAATGCCCCAGCTCATTATCAGAAGACAGCAACCCCTGATAACACCCAGCAAAAATCTTATTTTGTTTCGTATGAATCTTGCACAAAGTGCAGCAAGAAGCACAAATCGGGTGCGTGTTTGCTTTACTGAAGAGCGTGTTTCCGATGTAAGTAGCGAGACACTTTATTCGTGATTGCCCAGAGCGAGACCCTGCCGTAGATATTCCTTTGAGAGGTCAGCAGCAGCAGCCGCAACAACCTCGAGTGCAGGGCCGAGTTTTTACCATGTCACATCATGACACCTTGGCTACCGATGAGGTCGTATAGGGTATGAATCTGAATCTAATTTCCTTTCTTTATGTAATTTTTCCATTTTCCATTTGCATGAATGACTTGTTTGGTGTATAATTTTATTTTATTATTTCTTGAGAATTACTATGGCGTGTGTATAATTAGACCACGTGTAAACCTTTATGTAATTAAGGAACTATGAACGTTTCTAGACCTACCGATTCGTCCTATTATCATGCTTGGATTTTGATCGACTCTAGATCAACCTACTCCTTGATTACACCGCATTTCATTTCTGAAATCGAAGCTAAGCCCGCACCAGAGGAATGTACACTTGCGATTTCTACGCCATCAAGAGAAGTGATGGTGGCATCTAAAGTTTTTAAAGCTACAATCTTAGTAATTGGAACACATGAGCTACCCGAAGATCTTGTGGTACTTGGATTCTAAGATTTTGATATAATCCTCGACATGGATTGGTTGGTGACTTATCACACCTTAGTTGATTGCTTCTCTTAAGTAGTCATTTTCTGACTGATTGGGAGCCATTCGTTCAAATTTCGTGCTATTAAAAAGGGAAGAGTGACCCTACTTGCTACACTCGACGCTGATCGCGATGAGAAAGCGAACCCCTCAGTTATTCCTATCGTTGAGGAGTTCGTCGATATTTTTCAGAAAGAATTTCCTGGACTTCCACGTGACTGAGATATAGAGTTTCAGATTGATATTGTGCCTAGTACCCTACCGATTCCCAAAGTTTCGTACCAAATGGTATCGATAGAACTAAAGGTGTTAGAGATTTAGTTGCGAGAGTTGTCCAATTAGGGACTTATCCGCCGTAGTGAGTCACCATGGAAAGCACTGATTTTATTCGTTAAGAAGAAAGATGGCTTGATGAGACTCTGTATTGACTACCAATAGTTGAATAACATAACTGTGAAGAATTGATACGCTTTCCCTCGTATCGATGACCTATTTGATCAGGTACAGGGTGCTATATATTTTTCGAAAATAGATCTCAGGTTTGGATATCATTAGTTGAAAGTCAGAGCAGAAGACTGCTTTTGGGGCAAGGTATAAGCACTATAAATTCCTTGTTATGCCTTTTGGACTCACGAATGTGCCTGTCATGTTTATGGATCTGATGAACCGTGTATTTAGAGAGTTTTTCGACAAGTTCGTTATTGTGTTTATCGATGACGTCCTCATTTATTCTCGCACGAAAGAAGCTCAAAAGGACCACCTTTGTATTGTGCTACAGACTTTTCGTGAGCACAGATTGTATGCAAAACTGAGCAAGTGTGAGTTTTAGCTTGAGAAGGTATCTTTTTTGGGTCATATAATTTTTATCGCAGGTATTTTTATGGATCCATCGAAGGTTGAATCTGTTGCGAATTAGCAAACACCGAAAAATGTCACTAAAGTGAGTAGTTTTCTCAGCTTAGCCAGATATTATCGTAAATTTGTAGAGGGACTCTGTAACAACCCGAAACATATGAAAATTTTCAGATCTGTAGATCATAATTCATAATCTAAATACAGAGGTTCTTTAGTATCAATAAGGATAATCCATTAGATTAAAACCATAGCATTAAGATCCAAAATGAAAGCATAAGAAAAAAGTAAAACCACCGGTGACGGCTGTTCGTCACACAAACAGTGGCACTTAATATCCCAAAATAATAATAATAGTCCCAAAAGTTCTTAAAAAAAAATTATCCCAAGTCTAAATATCCAAAAGAAATCTTCTGGTAAAACTGCTCCGGAGGAAGATTTGCCTCGTCCTCTAGTACGAAGTCTGGAACTTCGTCTAACTCAGGATCCGAAACTACTTCTGTACCTATGGCACATAATATCGGGGTGAGCTAACAATCTAAGTTCAGTAGAGAAAGTTCAAGGCCGAATTACATCTTCTCCAATCAATACATAGTTTCAATGACAAATTGAATAATAGTTAGTGACAAAACAGAGCTATCAAAGATTCTTGAGTACAAATTCAAAGCATCTAAGGTTTAAAGGTGACTTTTTTTTGCTTTCAGATGAGTGTCAATTTAATCTATTCATTATCACACTTCGTATACAAGTTTCTTACGTTTGATGCATGACTTAAATCAATAACTTAAAACAACTCCTCGCGAACATAGCGCTTAGAGCCTTGGTTAATCGATAGGAATCCCCTCCTAACCATCATCGTTCAAGAAAATTTTTTCTATATGCCCAAGCCCCTGCTTGTGAGGGATACTTGTATGGTTCAAAGGACTGTCGAAACGATTCAAAGTACCGGATTCATTGTCATCAACCTTAAATCAAATGCAAGGTTCTAATACATAGTACGATGTTCATATTTCATGCATAGCTTATATTCAATTTCAAAGTTCATAATTCAAAGGTTCAAATAATTCGATTTTCAAAAAGTCCAATAATTCAATATCCAAAGAGTTCAGATGATTCAATATTCACAGATTCAATGATTCGATATTTATCAGTTCAATGATTCAATGTAAAAAAAAGAAGACTCAATGAGTTCGAGTTCAGTTTTTTGATGATCCTGAGCGCATGTTTCAATATATATCATTAAAGCCTATGATTCAAATTCAAAACCATAATTGTGCATTAAATTTCCCCTACCTTAGTTTCCAAAGTTTGAAGGAATGGGGTGAGATGTCTCCTTTGTATTACGTCCGATTCCATCTTCTATGGTATATATACAATTGACACATAAAAGAATCAAATCATTAATGGTTGATTGAATCGAATAGGAAACATTCCCTATTTTTAATGTTCACAACTCCCTGTTGTCATGTGACAGCGCGCCGTGGCTCATATGACAATGTGCTGTGAAGTACTCATAGCAAGTCGTCGCTATAAAAAAAAAAAATTCAGTTCTCGATGTTCACAACGCACTATTGTCTTTATGACAACATGTTGTTGGCTTTATGATAGCGTGTTGTTAAATTTATGATAGTGCGTTGTTAGTTTTTTTAAGCTTATTGGATGTATCATCTTGAGCTACCCCAAAATGATATATTATAATGGTCAATCGGAGTTTTCTATCAAAAGTTATGGCCATCAGGAGACAGCGATACTCATTTTCTTCCAGTGACAGCGAGCTGTGGGTTTATCACAGCACGCTGTGATCTATCACAGCGCATTGTGGTATTTATGATAGCACATTGTGGCTGCTTTCTAGCCCATTAGATGTATCATCTCGAGCTACCCTAAAACGATATATTATAATGATAAATCAGACTTTTCTATCAAAAGTTATGTATATTACCTTTGAAGCGTGAACTACGAATTGACGATGATCTATCGACTTTCCACATGTTCACTTGAGTTCTCTTCTTCCTCTTGATCACAGATCAAGGTTTCTTAATGGCTTTAGAGAGGTTGAAGAAGAAGCTAGAGTTTTTTCTTAAGAGAATTATGGAATTATGAAAAAAGAAGAGGCTAGGTTCTTATTTAAAGAGAAAATTAGGTTTTCTCTTACGATTCATTCTATTTAGAGTTTTAGAGGGATTAGGAAATAGCCTTTAGTCTGGTACACCGAGCATAGGTGTATAGGCTTTTTAGTTTAAAGTCTAAAATAAAGCTTTTTAAAGTCTCTAGCAAGGTTTGATCCCTAGACTCCTTGCTTAGAATTCAAGTCTCTTACCACTAGTGCTCACACGGAGCTTGTGTGTTTATTTATACAATTATATACATAAGTCCTTCTTAGACCGAGGTGTATAATTTTAAGTTTAAAATTAGTTCAGAAATTAACAGTCTATATTATATGCCTTGTTAAGCATATACATCTATAGTATGTGTATTAGAGTTTGAAAATTTGGGGTGTTATAGATTCTCTCGTTTGGCACTACTGCTCACTATGCTAAACTGCAAGAAGAACAAATTTGTGTGGACTGATTAGTATGAGCAAAATTTTAACTTATTAAAGCAGAAGCTCGCGATAGCTCCCATTCTTTCCTTAACTTCTGGACCTGGTGATTATGAAGTTTACACGGATGCTTCACGCCAGAGACTTGGATGTCTGTTGGAGCAACCTAAGAGAGCCATTGCCTACGACTCGAGACAATTGAAGCAGCATGAGAAGAATTATCAGGTTCATGATCTTGAATTGGTAGCAGTCATATTTGCACTTAAGATTTGGCGACACTATCTATACGGTGAGACTTTCATGATCTATACCGATCACAAGAGCTTCAAGTATTTATTCTCTCAGAAAGATATGAACTTGAGACAGTAACAATAGATGGAGTACATGAAGGACTATGATTGTTCCATTAATTACCATACGGGTAAAGCAAATGTAGTTACAGATGCTCTAAGTTGGAAATCCTCAGGACTACTAGAGCGTTTGAAAGCTTGGAAGCCCCTCGATGAGATTGCTTAGCTGGATGTGTGACTTGACAGAATTGGTGAAGGAGCATACCTAGCTAGTATGATGGTCAAGCCTACCTTTTTTGACTATATCAAAACCTAGCAGCCCTTAGATCACGAAGTTTCAAAGATTATGGGAGAGCTGGCCGAGGACCCTAAACCAGACTTTTCTATGCACATTGATGGGACTCTCCGTTTCCAAGATAGATTATATGTTCCCGATGTTGCAACCTTGCAAGGCGAGATTCTCGAGGAAGCACACAAATTTGGATATTCGGTGCACCTAGGTAGCACAAAGATGTACCGCAACATTCGAAACTATTATCGGTGGCCAAGTATGATGAGAGAGATTGTTGAGCATATTTCCAAGTGTCTAGTATGCCAGCAGGTGAAAGTTGAACATCAGAAGCAAGCCGGACTTTTGCAGCCCTTACCATTTCTCGAGTGGAAGTGGGAGAACATCTTTAAAAATTTCATAGTTAGACTCCCGAGAACATTAAAGAAGCACAATGCCATATGGGTTATTGTAAATCAATTGACCAAGTCAGTGCATTTTATACCATTCAAGAATACCGATAGTGGGGATAGACTTGTTGAGATGTATCTGAAGGAAATAGTCAAGCTTCATGGAGTTCCTGTGAGCATTGTGTCAGACAGAGATGTGAAGTTCACTTCTGATCACTGGAAGAAATTTTAGGAAGCAATGGGTAGAATATTCGATTTTAGTATAACTTTCTATCAGAAAATTGACGGTCAAACTGAAAGAGTTAATTAGATCATAGATGACATACTTCGAGCCTGCATGCTAGATTTTCGAGGAAATTGGGATGACCACCTTCCTTTGATCGAGCTTTTCTATAATAATAGCTTTCAAGCGAACATTTGGATGTCTCATTTTGAAGCTCTTTATGGCTGAAGTTGAAGGTGTGCAACCATGGATTTCATCAATCCGTTGCGACAATGCACTAAAAAAAATGGAATCGCCACCCGGAGCTTTCGGTGTCTCAGGATACCTAAAATCAAGATTGTGCACACCGAAGTGCTCGATTTGACTCCGATCCAGTCTACGCCAAAAGCTCTTGGGTATGGGCTTTGATTATCAATCAAAAAGGTGTTAGGCACCCGATTGACCCGCTCGTAAGCAATCTCTACTATGGTCAAGTGTAAAAAAAAAAAAATGAGCGGCACTTCCTCTTGCTCGAAGGCACTCCGATCTTACTTGAGCCCCCCGCAATCACCGAAATTTCGACGGCATAACGGCTAAAATTCTAGGATAGAGGAAAAGCAAATAAATAAGGTAGAGGAATAGAGGGGAGAGCCAGAGCTCTCGGGCCCTTGTTGCACCGTCGTGGATCTTCTCATTGGTGCCAATTCCGATGAACTTCCGATAGCACAATGGTTAGAACAAGGTTTTAACTTCTAAGGCTCTAAGGTTTGAAAGGCTAGGTATGAAGGTAGGATAATGATCTAGGCTAAGGCTTCAAAGCTTTAGGAAGGATGGAATAATGGTGGAGGACGTGATGGTGTGAGGGAGAGGATGGGTTTCAAATATTGGAAAGGTTAGGGCTTGAAAATGGGGAGAAATTCTCTAGAGTTCTCTCTCCTTTGGAAAATTTTCAAGTGGCTTAAACAAGAGGGAAGCGCCCTCTATTTATAGAGAAAGGGTGGATTAGTGAGGGGTTAGGTCACTAATGGGTTTAAAAATTAGGTAATCCTAAATCTAAGGTTTTTAGGGTTTTTAAGAGCTTGGAGAAGAGAGAGTTGGGTTTTAATGGTGGATAATGGGGTGATAACTTAAATGACAAAAGAGTGATACCTAAGGTTGGGAAGGGAATTTGAGTCCTAAAGAAATAAACCATAAGCTTTGGGATGGTCTACAAGTCAAACCCCCAATTTCCAAATCAACCATTTTTAAAAAATGGGCTTTTTGGGTTTTGAGAAGTTAGGACCCAATTTTACAATTTTTTCAACAAATTTGAAAATTTCAAATTTCCATAACTTTTGATGTATAACTCTAAATTAGGCGATTCTTGGCTCATTGGAAATCTATAAACCTCTACTTTCCAATGGTATAGGTCTTAAATTAGGAAACTATATGTACAAACTTTGACACTCCTCTTTTCAGTAGCTATTTTGATTGATTTGAAATGGGTTTTATGGGTCCGTTTTAGGCTTTCTAAGAGTTTGTGAAGGTTAGGGTTGCTTCTTAAGGGATTGGGAATGGTTCTAAAGGTTAGATTAAATTCTAAGGGTTTGGGAGCTCGGGAGTGCGCCATTCTCGAAGTATGGGTCGATCGAGCCTTGAGCCAAATTTGGATGTCTATAGTAGGACGCCTCTTTGTTGGAATGAGGTTGGCAAAGGAAATATGTTTGGGCTGAAACTCGTACAAACCACATTCAAGAAGGTTAGAGTTATCCATCAGAAGTTGAAGGAAGCCCAGGACCGTCGAAAGCCTATGCCAACAGTCGAAGACTTCTAATAGAATTTGAGATTGGGGATTTGGTTTTCATCCATGTGTCACCGACTAAAGGAATCATGCGCTTTGGAATACAGGGAAAACTTAGTCTGAGATACGTGGGACCTTTCGTTATCACCAATCGCATTAGTGAGGTGGCCTACCGAATTTCACTTCCAAAATACTTCGCCAGTATACATTATGTGTTTCACATCTCTATGTTGCGCAAATACCTGCCCGTTCCATCTAACATCTTTGATATTGAGCGGACTGAAGTCAGGGATAATCTGACCATTATAGAGAAGTCGGTTCGTGTGATAGATCAAAAGGAGAAGCTCGTCAAGGGTAAATCTATACGCTTCGTCAAGATACAGTGGCAACATCATTTATCGAAAGAAGCCACTTAGGAACGAGAAGTCGAGACTTTGGAGAAGTACCCTGAATTCATCACCGCAGGGGGGGAGACTGTAATGACCCAAAATTTCAAAAATCTAATTTTGTGGTGTTAAATGTGTTTTGCACCGTGCTCAGTGTTAGTGCTCCATACCGGAACCTAACCTATTTGAGAAAAACTATTTAAGTGTAAGTTACGTAAACTACTTTACACTTTTCTTCATTTAAGAAAATCCTAGTCGTCTCTGTTCTCGTCTTCTTAAAAATCCAAGCCATCAAAACTTCTTCCCTACTCACCCTTTTCTAAAAACTCTTCAATCTCTTCCCTATATATTTTGTGTGTTCGTCCACAAAGTACACCATGGTTTATTTTTCATTGTCAAGATTAAGGAGGAAGAAGACGGTGTAATCGTAGAAGGGCCATCGTGTGGACGTCGATCTCTATCACTTTAATCGCCGTAGATTTGTCAATCACGCTTCAAGAGGTGGGTACCCGTCAATCCATCTCATACTTCTCAGATCTCATCTCGTAGGATACGTTTAATCGCGTATTGACGGGCTATTAAATGAACCCTAGATTTGTTTCCTTATAAAATTTCTTTTAAGATTGAAATAATGATTAATCTTAATTTTAACATTATTTAAATTATTTTCCTATTATATTTCGGGTTTATTTTGGAACCCAATTTTGCTCTGAAATACCAACAATCGATCGTTCGACTTACACTTCTGATCGATCGATTGATTCAGAATCGCGACAACAGTTCTCCGTTTTAATTTATATAACTCTCTGTTGAGTTATATATTCGATCGATCGATGGCTATGTTCGATCAATCGAATAAAATGACTGAGGTCAGACTCTTTTGTAGCAATCACTTGACCGACCACTTCCTTTCTTAAAAGATTGACAGTTTATTGTGAGTATATTATATTAAAGTATAAGATCCTCAACTCTTTTGGATTTAATAATGTATTAAGCGACTTTTATTATATAATTATTGTTACTATACTCAAGTACTAAGATATTTTATTAATATAAATTACTTTATAATACACAGGTCTGACATTACTATATTGAACCAACTTCATGTTCGATCAACCCTTTTGACTGATCGATCGATTCTGGACAGAATCGAATCGCTGTTCACTTTAAATTACTTTAAATTTGATTGAACAATTTCAAAAATTGATCGATCAATATGTACCCAAATTAAATAGTTTATATAATATAATTAAGATAGATTGATCGATTCCAAAACCGATCAATCGATCCTCGTCCTAACAGACGACTTTAAGTATATTATAATTTCACTTTTGCACAACCAAAACTTAGTGGACATTAATCGTGTATAAGTTTCGATCGATGGTAGTGATTTACTAATTTTCTTTTAATATTTTTAATTTGAGCATTTAATTATACTAGTATATATATATATATCACTTTTATCGCTTCAATGCGACTACTTCGATAACACGAAGTATTAGGAATTCGATGTCTCATAAAAATCGAACTCTATCCTTCACGTTATCAAAATCACACTTATAACTACCATATTCTTTATTGTATAGAAATAAAGTGTTAATAAATATATATGTATAAACATAATAAAATATAATATAAATATTTCTGTATACATGATATCTCTATGTTTTCATCTTGATCACATTATACGAGTTATGAGTGAGTTAGGTCATATGTATGAGAGTATATGAGATAATGCCCACGCTTGGGTGTGGTGATTCGTCAAAATGATATCGAAGTGTGGAATACATTATATTCACGCTTGGGTGTGGTATGAGACATCATGACGAGTAGAGTGAGTGCGAAATCAGTGTAATCTCATATACGATGACATATATGGTGACCCTATCACCCTGAGTTTTAATACGAGAGGATAAGATATGAGATATGACATGAGATTCGAGCCTTGAGCCTTAGTTGTAGTGAGATATCTTTACGGTTACTTAAAGCTCAGAATGCAGGTGTTTATGTACGGATGCAATCTCTCTATAATAGTTTGAAACCTTGATGGTAGCGAGATCTCCTTACTGTCACATGAAATACATCCAAATTATTATGGAACCCTTTTCTTAGAAAGCGTGATTTAGTAAAGTTATCCCACTATAGCTCGTTCTAGAATTAAATGGTATGAGTTTGATAAGATATGAATCTGTAAGATAAGTTATGATACGAGTATGATAATGAGACACCGCTATGTAGGCCAGTATCAGATTAAGAACTTAAGTTTGTATGTGTCATTCTTTGTGTAGTTACCATAAGAGCATCAACGTCTTACAGCCAAGACAGGTCTTTGAAAGATATTATGAGTATGCGTATGAGTATGTTATGAGTTACATTTACGCATATGTCTCCCATTAGGCTGGGTGGGGAGTATGAGTAGGATAGGGAGGGCATTTAGATAACATTATGATATGGTGGTATGATACTATGATGACCCTCATATGGCAGTTCGAGCAGCGACTCTGGCACAGGTCATTTAGGACTTATGAGTATGATAGTTACGCTCATGCGATGTATATATGTATGTGCGAGAATAATAAGATATGGTATGTTATGAGATATGGTGAAGTATGATAGGATTTGAATGTCTGGATTATAGTTCCGCATTTATGTTATGATGAGTTTTACATTATACATATGTTTTAAATATATTCTCTTCTAGTTGCTTTGAGATATTATATTTATCACTCACTTAATGCACCCACAATGCACCTGAGTAGTATAAGGTGGATTGGTGGTGTATCGACCAAGTTTACGTGACTGAGTAAATTCATCTCACGAAAATTTAACAGCTGCAGCTGATTATTTTGACGGGGTGGATGTCGGCTTTGTTTATCCAATTGGTGAAGCCTTGGGAGGGCGACGCAGCTGGTTACTAGGACTTTAGTGCCAAGTTTGATCCGAGCGCTGGTTATTAATTGTGGTAGACTCGGTATTGAGTTTGTTTTATATTGTTATCATTGACTCAATAGTTTATTATATCAAATTTGTCACCAACTTTTATTTCTGTTTTATTTGTGGATTTCTTGGATTTATTGCAGTTATTTATTTGGATATTTATGCCTGCTTTTATCTCATCTTTATTTGTGAGCTTTCACGGGTTTCGTAGAACTAGATTTGCAAGAACTCTGATTATGTGTATATCCGCTTAATGTATCTGAGATGCGTGTGGGTCATAATTCAAAATTCTAGGCCCTCGGGATGGAGTGAAATTTCGGGTCATGATACCAAGTATTCAAGAGATCATCGCAAAATATTTGATTTTTCATTGTTGGCACGTTGCCCTGAAACAATTTCATAAGTTTTGAGAAGATGACAAACTTGTTGTATTTGCTGTGAGCTTTCATCCCACATAATGAGGGCGTCATCGGCATATTGTAATAGATTAATCTTGAAATCACATCTCGGAATATTAAACCCATAAATCTTACCTTCAACTTCGGCCTTTTGAAAGAGAAAAGCAAGCCCTTCACTAGCTATGATAAACAAATATGGGGATAGAGGGCGGCATCCTTGCCTTAAACCTCCTGTTGTATTTGTTGTGAGCTTTTATCACACATAATGAGGGCGTCATCGGCATATTGTAATAAATTAATCTTAAAATCACATCTCAGAATATTAAACTTAGAAATCTTTCCTTCAACTTCGGCCTTTTGAAAGAGAAAAGCTATGGCAAACAAATATGGGGATAGAGGGCCACATCCTTGCCTTAAAATCAACTTCGCCCTTCACTAGCTATGGCAAACAAATATGGGGATAGAGGGCCACATCCATGCCTTAAACTTCTAGAGGCTTTGAAAAAACCACAAGGCTTACCTTTGATGCACTACAAAAAATAAGACTATTAGCGGCAGTTTTTTTAACAAAAAACTGCCGCTATTAGTCCTGTCTCTACCAAAAACTGCCGCTATTAGTCTTGCCGCTACCAAAAATTACCTTAACAGCAAGTGCCGCTAATACACCTTATTTTTGTAGTGATGATTACCGAGAAGTGAGCGCTCACTAAGCAACTATGGATCCATGACCTCCATCGGTCATTAAAACCAATCTTTTTCAGCATCCAAAGCAAATAATCCCAGCTGACCCAGTCATAAGCTATTTCTTTGTCGACTTTGATGTGAACTCTTTCCTTTTTGGATATATGCCTTGAGAGAATACATTCATGAACAATAACCACGAGATCTAATTAATATTTGCCTTCCTTCGATAAAAGTGCCTTGGGACTTAGATATAACAGATCTAATCACACTTTTCAATCTGTTGGCTAAGACCTTGGCTATGATCTTGTATAGACTAGATACAAGAGAGATAGACTAGGTATCAACATAATGAAAGTTGAATTGTCAGATTTGTGAATGAAACAATCTTTCCAAAAAGTTTCAAGCATAGAGATCATATCATTTTTTATATCTAACCAGAATTTTTCAAAGAAACCAAGTGTATACCCGTCCGGACCGGGGCATGTTCAACATTACGATCTTTGATGGCTGCCCAGATTTCGGTCTCTTGAAAAATTTCTTCGATATGACCTGCTTCCATGGGTGAGAGAGTTCTCGTGGTAAAATCTTTGATTCGAGGCCTCTGGAGCTGAATTGGCTGCTACTATGGAGCTGAAAGTGGACAAAATGGAGAGGACGGGTGACTGCTTATGTTGATTTCTGTATGAATGCAATTAAATAGAATTGAAAATTTTATGTATGGATTGTAGAATATCAGGTTTTACGTACAAACAACAGGTTTTATGAACAGATAGCAATTCCATTTGTGACTTTTAGTATAACATGTTTTATGTACAAATTGTAGTGTTTTGGCTCGTTCTGGGTTAAACAAGTTGACCCAATGTTGTTTTGGTTTGACCTTTTTTAAATTTGGGTTGGGATAAAATAAAATGACAGTGTTATATGGCAGGCAGGTTTTGGGCAGACAAAGTGCAAGTGGCTGACGTGTCGCGACGCAATTGGCTACAAGTGCAATGGGGCCCAAGCAATTAGTCAGCTGTACTTTGCTTGTACAAAACTTGCTTGCCGTTTGTAATTTTTCAAAATAGAATCCTAACTAATAGGATCTTGGTAACGTCACTTAGGTAATAGCGTGTGAGTGTGGGAGCTTAATTGGGAAAGGTGTATCAATGGAATAGATTGAGTAGGGCTGATCTCTCCAACTTTCGGAATAAGGCTTGTGAGCATTGTATCTTGGTTTGAGGGGGTTTCTCTTGTCTTGGTGAGAGTGCAGTTTGGATATTTGGGTGGAAGAGAACTTTGGGGTTTTGTACTTATGCTTTGAGCTTTGTGGTTCATTTGACTTGGGTAAGATTTGGAGAATTCAATCTCCATTGGTTGTAGCTCTTTGAGCATTTTCTTTTTGATAGTAGAAACACTTTGTTTGACTGCCCATGGACGTAGGCTTAGACCAAACAACGTAAATCTTGCTCTTGTAGGTGTGATTTCTCTTTCTCTATTTCGATTTTTTATTCATTATTTAATTTATTGATTGTCTTCTTCACACGTAAAATTCATTATTGAGATTAAACATGCAAAGGATTTCTAGAGGTTTTTGCACAACACAAATACGAGTACAAAATAGCACGTGTAACGTAAAAGTCGTAGTTTTCTTAGATTTTTTGAATAATAATCATGTGTATTAGAGTCACTAAAAGGAAAGTAGTGTAATTGGTACCTCTAAAAATACATGATTTTTTTGTCACCTACCGAAATAAAAGTAGAGGCTTTGTCAAATTGAAATGAAAGTTTTGCAATTGGTGCTTGAAGTACAAGCTTTTTCAAAAAATATTACACCTCTAAAAGGTGACTTTAGTTTAAATTGCAATTATTAGAAATGGACAGAAAATGAGGGTACATAATCTTCATTTTTTGAAATTGATATATTATTTTTTTTTATAAAAGAGATCATCTAAAATAATTGTTCAAAGCTTCGATCATTTTTGACATTTCATAGCTGTCCTTATTTTAGGGGGAAAACGATGATGATATTGCGTCACTAAAAAAATACTGCCATTATTAATTGGCAAAGGTCCCCTTGACAGTTGGTGACTGTCAAATTTCCCTAACAATGATTGTCGTTGACAAAAAAATTTGTTGTTTTTAACGTAGAATGCACTGGTGAATGTGGTCTGAATATCGATGGGGAAAAAAGGGTGCGTGCTAGTCCAATTCTCGAGATAAAATCATAGCCCACTTATAGCTATTTTACTATATTGAAATTATCACATTGCAAGTGTACATGAGAATTGTAACACGTATAAGGGTATCAATCCGCAGGAAAAATGTTTGAAAGGAATCCGTCTATAAGTCTTAGAAAACAAGTTGGTCTCGGGTTTTAAAACTAAATTACACAAAGTAAATAGATTTGATTGTAACTAATGTTGAAAGTAAAGTTGTGAAAGACTGATAAGGAATACAAGTCTAGCTTCCCTAATCTAAGATTCGTAATCTTAGTTAATTATCTCTAATTCCTAGGAATTCTGTAATTATGTTAAGGAGACAACAACAACATACGAAAAAGATAAGATCAGTTTAATGTAATTGATCAGCCTTCAAAACTGCATATTTTGGACCCGAATCTCGGCGTTGCTAAGCCTCACTTGACTACTAATGGTTACTTTTAGTGCAAGATATTGTGTAATAGGTTTGAACGCCGAAAGTGTGCAAAAGTGGTTAAGAGAGCAAAGATATTGAAGACAAAGTCATGGCATAGTACTGAGTTGAAACAAAGGAAAAGAGAACCCAAAAGAAGTCATTTCGACCGGTCATGATTACAATTGAACCGATTGAGATGCTACAGCAGGAGAAAAGAAGAAGAGTAAAAGAAACAACAGAACTCAACCGGTCAAGATGTCTAATTCGACCGATCGAGTGTACAGAAGGTTCAGAAGAGTGAAAGTGGATTGGAACTCGACCGGTAGAGACCAAACAGAGATAATAACTTTCTTATAGCTATAATCTTGACCGGTCAAAATTCATTTCGATCAGTCGAGTCTAGAAATGTTGTTAAAGAAAATTCACAACTGAACTAGTCAAAAATCAGTTTTGATCGGTCGAAAATGAGTTTCGATCGGTCGAAATTCAAAGAAATTGAAGGATCTGCATAGCCTAAGAACAATTCAGAGCTCGATCGGTCGAGATCCTTTCTCAATCAGTCGAAACAGGTTTCCTTTGCGATTTATCAGGCTTGATAGCCTGGTTCTAATGGCTTCCGAGAATCCATGCCTATTTGTAGACACCCCAATTTTACCCTCTCGGAGTATACAAACTTGTTCGATCAACCTTTGACCATTGCCCACGACTTTCAGAAGGGACTTACCTTCTTTGAAAGTCGTAAAACCCTAATACGGGGACCATATACTGAAACAATAGTATATGGCTGGACACAAGCTGAAATAATAGCTCTATGACTCAGGCCTCCATAAATCTAAAATGGGGTCATATACTGAAATAATAGTATATAGCTAAACACAGGCTGAAACAATAGCTCTGTGGCTCAGTCCCCACAACCCCAATATGGAGACCATGAACTGAAACAATAGTATATGGTTGAGACCTAGGCTGAAATAATAGCTCTATGGCTCGAACCCAACCCAAACCCAAGAAGATCTCGAATTACGCGCCCTCACAGGTGCACGCAATTGGATTACACGACCCCCAACTGGTGCGCAATTGGTCCAATTTGAACCAGGAATCTCCTCCTGCGGATCGCCTTAGGAGTGGATTGCGCGCACTAGACAGCGCGTGCAATCAGATTGCATGCCTCACCACTGGCGCGCAATAGGTCCCATTTGACCGAAACTCCCCCTTCCTTAGACCGCCTTGAGACTCGATTGCGCGCTCTAACCAACATGCTCAATCGGATTATGTGCTCCGTCACTAGCATGTAATTGGTCAATTTCGAACCTGGCCTCTAAGTCCTATGACCGCCCAAACTCCACGATTAAGCGCATTGTACATAACGCTTAATCGGATTATACGCACTAAGCAGGACGCACAATTAGTCTAATTAGACTTGGACTGGAACACACGGCTGAGCCAATCAGCTGATCACTCACTGAGTCGGTCACCGACTCAAAGTGATTAAGCGCCTGATACAGGACACTCAATTCAATTAAGCGCACCATACAAGGCGTGTAATTGAAATTGACCGGCTAATTAAGCACACTCCACAGGGTGCACAATTACCTAAATACCTATAAATAGACCCCCTTACCTCGTCCCAAAAACACAATTCGACAATTCAACGATTCTTACAACACAATTTTTATAGAGATTTCTCCTCTCTCAAGTTCCTCGCCCTCAAGCTTAGGATTTCAAGATTCTTCTCTGCGGTGCCTCAGGTAATTCCTTAGTTCTAGTTCTCAATTTTCTTATAGTTCTAGAGTCTAGTTCTTAAGTTCTAACTTTTAGTTCTTAAATTCTAGTCTTAAATTATAATTTTTAATCTTTGGTTCTAGTTCTTAATTTCTATAACCAGTTCTTAATTTTATGGTTCTAGTTCTTAGGTTCTAGAACCAGTCCTTTTTTAAATTACTCTAATTCTAGATTTAGGTTCTAGCCTTTAGTTCTTAATTCTGAATCTCAAATCTTAGGTTTTAATCTAAATTTTTAGTTTTCTGGTTCTAGTTCTTAGTTTCTGGAACCAGTCCTTAATTTCAGTCTTTAATTTATTCCTACAATTTCGATTTTAGTTTTGAATTTCTAATTTTAGATTTTAGATATTAATTTCTAATTTTTAGAATTCTAGCTATAGTTTTCAATTTAATTCTTAAAATTCTCGATTTTCAATCTATAATTCATAAATTCAAAATCAAATTTCCAATCTATATTATTTTTAAAGTAAACTCTAGCTAACCGATTTGCCCAAGGGAGCTTACGGAGGGTACCCGAGAACGGGGCCGATCCTCCTTAGCATAGCGGGCCAAAACTCCTTTTTTTTTTAGATTTCAGTAAAATGAGTATATTTTTAATTAATTAGAGTTTTAATAGAATTAGCATATTCTTATTAATTTCAGTAGAATTAGCATACTTACACTCCTAGTACAATTAGGAGACTGATATTAATTAGACTTCTTGTGGGATTAGGAGATTTAATTAATTCCTAACAAAGTTAAAGTATTTGAATTAATTAGATTCCTAGTATAATTAGGACATTAAATTAATCAAACTCCCAGTAGATTAGAAAAAGTAGAGTAATTAGACTTAGTGCAGGATTAGAAAAATTACGTTAACTAAACTTTCAGGTGACCCAGTGCTGCTGATGTTGGTCAACCGACAATTTAGTAAAGAGAACATCTCATATCTCCACCTGTGTGATCAGTGATGTATTGTAGCATCGATAAATATCTGCAGCTGGTTATCATAATCAATAAGGTATTTTTGCTCTAGAATTTACCTTTTTAATTTCAGTAATTTAATATTTCCTAATTTATTACTCTATGACCGCCTTTGCCAGAGTTCACTCAGACCGAATTGGGCCACTCTTTCTGGAGATTGAAAGGAACCCAAAAAAAGCGCGTACCAACACTATCCTTCTTCAGCTGATTTTTTTGATGATTTTAGGATATTACTTGCCGTGAATAAATAGTGTACTAGGGCCTTATGTTTCTATAAATAAGGACCCTAGGGTTAGAATAAAGGGAGCCTTTCAGCCGAGAGTCTTCCTAGGTTTTAGTTTTTTTTTTACATTTTGCTTTCTAGGTTTTAGTTTTCAAATTTTGGTTAGTTGCGAGAGATCGTGTGATTTGTAATCATCGCCCAATGATCTATTCAGCAATGATGAAGATCAATCTGATGATGTGTGTCTAAACTCTCCAAGTCTGAGATCCCTTGTAACATTATAGATGAGTATTTAATTTAAATTCCATTTCTTTTTCTCTTCTGAATTTTCTGTGGTATCGATTGCATGTTTGAGATTTACTTTTGTTATCTTAGATGAACTTTATGGATTTATTTCTATTATTGATAGTCCTAATGGCCTTGTAGGAATTAGGATTAGATCTAATAGGATAGGCACCTCTGGGTTAGTGCTTGTAGCCTAATTTCGTCGGTTACGTGCAATGATGCTTACTGTTTAGGTTGCTAGAAATTAGACAGATCATATCATCCCAACTGGTACGCTACTATGAATAGGACCCGATTCATTTACCTTGCTTTAGCTTGTAGAGAAGAGCAGGACTGTTACCAGAGTTCTGATTATATTAGAAATGGGGTTTAAACTATATACGAGGCTGTGATTCAAGAGGGATCCCAGACTGTTTTCTCACTACTTTATCTTCTCTGATTTTAATTTCTTTTTAGTTAATTTAATATGAAAACCATCTTTAAAACATTCTTTGATTGAGACTGTACTTAGAAGGGAATGACACATCTCTGTGGTTCGACACCCTTGTATTCGCCCTAGTACTTTAGACTTGTGCACTTGTAAGGTTTCAATTTAGAACGATCAAGATTTTGGCACCGCTGCTGGGGACTTCGGCTTTACTTCAAGTTATTGTCTTAATCTGTTAATTTTGTAAATTTTCTAACTATAGTTTTCTTTTGTTTTTGTTTTATAGGTTTGGAGATCAAGGCTTGATTCTGCCAAAGCTTGTCAAGGGATGCCACGAGTGGCTAAGGTACTGTCTTCAATTTCCAATAATATTTAGGGTAATTATTTTTATATTACTTTATGTTTTAGTTTATGCTAAGGTTGAGGTCGTAATTTTCCTCCTTAGAGCAACTCGACCTTGAGATTAAGAGGACTTGCCGACATATTCACGCTAGTTCACGCTCTTCTCAACAAGTTATTAGTTTTGACCAATCTAGCCGTCCAGTTCTTCCCCCTATTCACTTCAATATGGCGGGAGAAGAATTGCCTTTGGCTAAGACTCTGAGGGAGTATTATACATCGTCAACTCTTACATCTCCCTCGTGCATTCGCTTTCCTGCTGCCACCGATAATGGAACCTTCGAAATTAAGTCCAACTTCATACAAATACTTCCAAGCTTTCATGGGCTTAATAACGAAGATCCCTACAAGCATTTGGCTAACTTTCTGGAATTGTGCACTATTTTTAAAATTATCACTCTGATGGAAGAGGCCACTCGATTAAGGTTGTTTATGTTCTCTCTCAAGGATCGGGCAAAGCAATGGCTGAACTCTTTGCCCCGGGATTCAATTGCGAGTTGGGAAGCATTACAAAGCAAGTTTCTCATGAAGTACTTCCCAATTAGCAAGATGAACCAAATTCGGAAAACAATAACAACGTTTCATCAAAACTCGGTTGAATCATTCCATGAGAGCTGGGAACGACATCATGAGGTACCGAACTGACAAATAGTGTAGATTTTTTACGAAGGGCTAATTGATAATAATCGGCACATGATAGATGCCTCTTGTGGGGGTACCTTTCTCACGAAGACAGCAGAAGACGCTTGGGAACTTTTTGAAAACTAAAGTGAGAACTCGATGCAACACGGCACATCGAGTAAGATTGATCTCGAGGTTTCACGGAATACACCTCCTTAGCGAGGAGGTTGTATGAACTAAAACCGATGACGAATATTTCTACCAAAGTCAAGGCTTTGGACAGGAAATTTGAGTCTATGTTGCACACAAGTTCGCACCCAATATCTCAAATAAGTGAAGCTTGTGACATTTTCCAAAGCCTCGCTCACGGAGTTCCCGAGTGTCTTGCTGCTCCCTTATACCCTGATTAGGTACAAGAGCACATAAATGCAACGAATTCCTACCAAATAGCATGTAATAACTTTGGAAATACATATAATCCGAGTTAGAGGAATCATCCTAACTTGGCTTGGTGAAGCAACATGGAGTTGGGTATGATTCAACCTTTTCAGCCAACACATATATCGCAACCCCCTCCACAACCTAATAGGCAACACCAGTTCAAACCTCGATGGAGTAGTAATTTCGAGGAGGCTATGTTGCAAGCCGCTCAAAGCAGGCAACAACAGTCTCAACAACAAACGCAACTGCTCCACTCTCACACACAATCGATTGCCAAGCTAGAAACCTAGATTGGGCAACTAGCTACTGCGTTGAATAAGAGAGATGACGGCCGGTTACCATCACAATTGGTAAACAACCCGAAAGGTCAAATATTGGTGGGAGAGACTTCTTCTCCCCCAGAACCGCCAATGACGTGAAGTGTCTTTTGACCTTGTCGAGCTACCGATGCATCCGTAGCACTTCTTGGGAGGCAACCCAAGCCGCTTGCATATTATTGTTTTAGGTATTTTTAGATTTGATGTGTTTTTGTTTGTGCAAGTCTCAATATCCCATTTTGACCGGTCGGGCTACAGCTCAATCAGTCGAAATTATAACCTCAATCGGTCAAAATTATATTTGTAACAGAGAACCCTATTCTCTATTTAGTTTCAACTAGTCAAGTCTGGATCTCGACTGGTCGAGGTGCCATGTGTAAAAAAATTAAAAAAATAAAAAAACAAAGAGATACGAGTTGAGATTTTTTAATTTCGAATTTCGATGAATCAAAATTGGTTTTCGACCGATTGAGATTGGCAATGCTTCAGATTCGAAGCAGGGCAGAGACATTTATTATTTTTGCCTAGTTTCGACAGGTACAGATTCCATCTCGACCGGTCCAACTCCCTCTTTTCTCTCTTCTCTTCTTCCTTTTTCTCCTTCTTCATTCCCTGTGCGATTTCTCCCATTCAAACCTACCATTCATCGCGCCTTTTCACCTTCTAGCTGTTACACATCCCCTCATTCAA
Organism: Chloranthus sessilifolius; assembly: GCA_021018995.1. Lineage (NCBI taxonomy): Eukaryota > Viridiplantae > Streptophyta > Magnoliopsida > Chloranthales > Chloranthaceae > Chloranthus > Chloranthus sessilifolius. Next base: position 115,362,927 of record CM037585.1, read on the forward strand.
GCCACCTCTTCATCTTCTTGCCTTTTCAAATCCCCTCATTCAAAATCCACCCTCTCATCTTTAAAAATATGAAGCATGGAAAAGCATCCTTCATTCATCGGCTGAGATTGGCGTCCTTCACTGTGCGCTCATGCTACAAGGGTAATTTCTTACTTTTATGTTCTTGTTTTTCTATATTTTTCTTGTGTTTTCTTTTGTTTTTGTGTTTTTGATCCATGGGCAAGAAGCACGAGAACCTTCCATGAATTTATGGTAATATCCTGCTAAGTTGATGAAACTTCTCACTTCGGTGATATTCTTTGGGGCTTCCCACATTGCAACAACTTCAATCTTTGATGGATCCACAGATATCCCTGCGGCCGAAATTACGTGACCCAAGAAAGTTACCTTTTCGAGCCAAAATTCGCCCTTACTCAATTTCGCGTATAACTTGTGCTCACGAAGAGTCTGAAGCACAATACGAAGGTGGTCCTTATGAGCTTCTTTTGTGCAAGAATAAATAAGAACGCTGTCGTTAAACACAACGACAAACTTGTTGAGAAACTATTTGAATAGACGATTCATTAAATCCATAAATACGGCAGGTGCATTCGTGAGTCCAAAAGGCATAACAAGGAACTCGTAGTGTCCATGCCTCGTCCCAAAAGCATTCTTCTGAATATCTTCTGCTCTTACTTTCAACTAGTGGTATCAAGACTTGAGATCTATCTTCGAAAAGTAAATAACATCCTGTAGCTGACCAAAAAGGTCATCGATACAAGGAAGAGGGTAACAATTTTTCACGATCATATTATTCAGTTGTCAGTAGTCAATACAAAGTCTCATCGAGCCTTCTTCTTTACGAATATGAGCGATGCTCTCCATGGTGACTCGCTGCATCGGGTGAATCATCAGTTCCTTCAGTTCTACTGGTGTCATTCGATACCAAACTTTAGCAATCGGTAGGGTACCAGGTGCGAGATCAACCTTGAACTCTACATCTCGATCAGGTGAAAGCCTACGTAATTCTTTCGAAAAAATATCAACGTACTCCTCAATGATAGGAATAATTGAGGGGCCCATTTTCTCATCTCGACCGTTGTCGAGTGTAGCAAGTAGGGTTGCTCCTCCCTTTTTAATGCCACGAAACTTGAGCGAAGAGCTCTCAATCGGTCGGAGGACAACTACTTTAGAAAACCAATCTACTTAGGCATGATAAGTCATCAACCAATTCATGTCGAGGGTTATGTCGAAGTCAAGCACGATGTAATCAAGGAATAGGTGGATCCAAAGTCGATCAAAACCCAAGCATGACAATCCGCCGAATCGGTAGGTCTAAAAACTTTCATGGTTCCTGAATTATACAAGGGTTCACAGGTGGTTTAAGTTATAAACACGCCATGACACTTCTCAAGAAAAATAATAAAATTATGCCCAAAATAAGTCATATATGAAATAGACAATCATGAAAGGGAAAAAGGGAATAATTCATAAGGAAAAGTAACTAGATTTAAGATTCATACCCTAAACAACCTCATTGGTAGCCAAGGCGTCCTAATGTGACATGGCAAAAACTCGGCCTTGCGCTCGAGGCTTCTGCGGGTGTTGTTGTTGACCTCTAAGAGGAATGTTTGTGGCAAGTTCTCGCTCTGGGCAATCTCAAATAAAGTATCCTGACTTCTTGCATCGGAAATACACGCTCGAGTAAAGTAAACATTCACCCGACTTTTGCCTCTTATTGCACTTGGCACATGGTTCATACAAAACATAGGGGCGATGTTAGGAGTTAGTAGCGGTTGTGGTCTTCTGATTCTAAGGAGCTAAAGCATTTCTGGGATGTGCCATAGCTACAACACCTCTCTAAATAGGTTGAGCTGTAGTCGTCCTCAGATGGGTGTAACCTAATGAAAGTGCAAATCTCTGGTAATAGGAGACAAGAGCGGCTCTCTGAAATGGGCGAGTCTAAGGGTACGGTGTGAATCGTTGTAGTCTCTGTACCGGTGCAAGTCTATAAGGAGGTGCTCTCGGAGTAAAGGTCGAAGGGTTCACGAATTAGTTTACCCCTCTGAGCTGCCTAGCAGGTTACATGCTGAGTGCGCATCTCTTCGATCTTCTGTTCCTGGATATGAGCCCATTTTACAAGCTCTACATAGGTTGAAATTTTTATTATTGCGATTATGCCCTTGATATCGGAATTGAGCCCCTTTTAAAAGTGATATTATTTCTCAGCTTCATCGGCTACCAATATAAAGGCGAATCGAGAGAATCGAATTTTGCCTCGTATTTAGTCACGGGCATGGTTCCTTGTTGTAAAGTTAAGAACTCACTCTTCTTCAGAGTCTTCGTGGCATTTGAGAAATACTTGCTATAGAACACTTCTCAGAATTGCTGTCAAGTCTAGTGTTATTCTTTTTGTCTGTTTGTCAAACCTTTGGTTGACGCCCGACAACTCTATGCATCTCCTTTCAGACACATCATTGTAGACACCCCCTTTTCGCTCACTTAGAGTATACAAACCTTTTAGGTCAACATTTGACCTTGCCCACAACTTCTAGAAAGGAACCAATCCTCTCCAGAAGTCTTTAAACCCTTTAAGACTCATTCACTAGTTTTTTCTCTCTTTCTGAAGCTTCTCTCTTTTAGAAAATTTGAGGTTCTCTCTGGGGCTTCCAACGAAAGGGGTTGAGCTGCCTTTTAGATTTATAAAATTGCAGACTCTTCTCTAGAAGTCCCAGGTAGTCAACTAGTGGGACTGGCCCACTAGCCTTGACTCTCGAAGGAATATTGAAGGAGGAAGCGCTTAGCCTTAGATCCGTTAGGAAACCCCTGCCCGAAAATTTTAACCTAGATCCAATTAGATCCCTAACCCTTCCTAATATTTTCAAAATTGCCTCAGCCATCCTGATTTTCTCAAGGGAGCTTATGGAGGAAACCTGAGAATGGGGTCGATCCTCCTTAGCATAGCGGGCTAAAACCCCCTTTTAAGATAAATCCCAGTAGAAAATAGGAAACCAAACTAGTTAAGACCCTAGACAATCCATAGCTGCTGAAGTTGGTTGGTCGACGTTCAGTAAAGGAGTCAACCCGCATCTCCGTGCGCGATCAGTGACATGTTGCAGCGTCGATAAATATCTGCAGCTGGCGATCGCATCAACCCAAGTAATCTCTGTTTAGAATTTGTCTCTTCCCTTTCAACATTTAATATTTCTTACTTTATTATTCTATCGCCTTCTATCAAATTCCACGTGGACTGAATTGGGCCACTTATTTCGGGACCCGAAAGGGACCCAAAAAAATGTGTACCAACAATCACCGCCCAAGGCACTTTCTCATTTTCAGCAGGCGTAGAGACTTTGAAGATTTTCTCTATCTGGGTGATCCAATCATCGGCGGTGTCAGGGTCCAACCGTCCGAGGAAATGTGGGGGTCGGGCCCTGCTAAAGGTCACTTATCCATGTGGGTGCATCACGTGCTAATCTCAGTACCGAAACTATAACTATCAATAGTCGGCACTCGGGTCAAAATCAGCACTAAAGTCCTCTTGGTAACCTGCTGTGTCGCCCTCCCATGGCTCCTGATACTTAGCATCCATAGGGTCAACAAAATCAGCACCAATAGGATCAGAATACTCAATATCCACTCCGTCAATATAGTCACCTGAAATAGATAAATATCACGAGGGCTGAGTTGCTAAACCACATACAACTCAGTGGATATACCAACAATCTATCATATTCTACTTAGGTGCATTGTGGGTACATCACGTGAGTGATAATAATAGTATATCAAAGAAACATAAATAAGGAAATAATAAATTCCTACGCATCATAGAATTCGTATCATACCATAAATGCAAGACCAAGATTTAGACATATTCATATCCTAACGTATCTCATCATACCTCATAAGCATACTATATCTTATTATTACAACGACACATGCGTCTGTATATCGCATGAACGTACTTACATACTTATAAATCCTACATGACCTATGCCAGAGTCACTGCTCAAGCCTACTATATGATGGACATCATAGTAGCTTGCCACCATAACATAACGTCTTCCATAATATACTCATACACCCCATCTAGCCTAATGGAGAGACATGATCAATAGTAACTCATAACATACTCATACCGTCTCCCAGAGATCCGTTTAGCCGTAAGACATTATGACCCTTATGGTGACTACATAAAGAACGACACGTACAGACTTAAGTTTTTAATCTTATACTGGTTTACACAGCAGTGTCTTATTATCATTCTCATAATTTATTTTATTTTACATACTCATATTATAACATGCTCTTACAACTTAGTTCTAAGAAGAGCTATAGTGGGGTAACTTCAGTAAATCGCGCTTTCTAAGAAAAATATTCTATAATAACCTGGATGTATTTCGTTTGACAGCTCATACTATCATAAAGGTGTTACATCCGTACATGGACGCCTACATCCCAAGTTTCACGTGCCCGTAAAAGAAACCTCATTACAACTAAGGCCTAAGGTGAAACCTCATATCTTAACCTATCATATTAAAACTCAGGGTGATAGGGTCACCGTATATGCCACCATATACAAGGTTATACCGAATTCTCTTTCACCCTACTCGTCTTGATATCTCATACCACCATTAGTTGTAAGATATGTGAATAGGATATATTCTTCGCTTCGATACCATCTCAACGAATCAATACGCTCAATCGTAGGCATGATTTCATACACTCACGTACATATGATCTAACATGTCCATAACTCGTATGATATGATCAAGATAGAAGCATAAAACTATCTTACTTACAGAATCGGTTCACATCCAGATTTCATTCTGATTATATATATATATATATATATATATATATATATATATATAATACACCAATACAAATATAGAATATGATAGTTATTAGTATGAATTCGAGAATATGAAGGTCAGAGTTTGATTTTCACGAGGGCATCAAATTTATAACTCTTTATGCTATTGAAGAGGTCACATTAAAGCAATAAAAATGAATATATATATATATATATATATATATATATATATTACTATAATTAAATGCTCAAATTGAAAGACATTATAATTTAAAGTGAGATAAATCACAACCATCAATTAAAACGTTCTTGTGATTAATATATATTAAATTTTGGTCGTGTTAAAGTGAAATTATAAGGTAAATAATGTCGTTTGTTTGAACGAGAATCGATCAATCGAAATTATAATTAAATATGACATTCAATTTGGGTCAAAATTGATCGATCGAAAAGTATAAATCAATCGATCGAAATTAGAGTGTATAGATGAATCGTTTATGTCCAGAATCAATCGATAATAAGATGTAAAGTGGCATTTGATTCGATTCAAAATCGATCCATCGAAAACTTGGAATCGATCAATCGAATATGAAAAACATATATATATATATATATATATATATATATATATATATATATATAATAGTCTCTGTCCAAAATCGTTTGATTGGACAAAGGTATCGATCGATCAAAAATGAAAAGTAAGCATGTATAAACAAATTGGTCTCAGTGTAGAATTGATCGATCACAACTTGTAATCGATCGATCAGTCATGTACAGAAAATATGTAAAGTCAACTTAGTCCAGAATTGATCAATCAGAAATGGAAATCGATCGATCGACTGAGTAAAGAAAATATATCCTTTTTGCTCGGCCTAGAATTGACAGATCGATTTCGGAATTTCTGCACTTTCTAGGGTTACGAAAATAAGATCTAAAAGATAGAAAAATAATTAAAATTCGATTATAGCTTTGGTTAGACATTCCATTCATTTTTAAAATAATTTTTACATGAAAATAAGTACACTAGTTCGTTTTATTTAGTATGTCGATACGCGATCGAACGTATCCTATGTGACGGGATCTAAGAAGAAAAAGATGGATTGATGGGTAACCCCCTCTTGAGGCGTGATCGGTAAATTCACGACGATTAGGGTTGAATAGATCAACCTCTAACGTGCTAGCCCGTTCAAGATTTCTCCTTCTTCCTCCTTGATCTTGATGCTAGGAATAAATTATGGTGATTCTTGTGAAAGAACACACGAGAGTTTTTAAGAAAGCGATTAGGAAGTTTTAGATAGGGATGAGTTGAGAAGAAGTTGTAACGGTCTAGAATTTCTTAAGAGAAGAAAAAAATAAGAGATGACTAGGGTTTCTTAAGAGATTAGAATAATAAAAAGAGAAAAGAGTTACGTAACTTAAATAGAGTTTTCTAAAATATGGTAGAAGGTTGTCAGATGTTCATCCATTATGCATCGTGTGATCTGTCAGCCATTGCCAACATATGTGACTGCCATGAAATAGCCAAATAGGTCATACAAGATGTACAACACAAATGACAAAAAACTCAACTGTATAACATGTAATGCATGCCATTCTTAAACCAAAAGTCAAGTCACTAATCTACAAACCTAACATGGCAGTTCCTCTTCACATTGTACCTATTGTCATTAATGATTTGGTTTAATGAATTTAACATTTTCTTATAAAAAAAACAAAAAGAAGTCACGAGTCACGACCCTTCAACCTAGGACCCCTTCCTAAGTCCTAACATGGTTGTACTATGCTCTCCAAAAGGCATCTTTTCTAAAGATCTCCAAAAAGTACTTCGGAAGATTTGCGTTCCAAAGGATCCAGATATAAGAAATCTATGGCCCCTCGTTTTCATATTATCATATTAAGAAGATTGGTTTTAAAAATATTTGATTTTTAAACCCTTGCTACCTAATCCGAGAAACCAATCTTAGCTAAAGCATTAGCCACATTATTGGCCGGCCGTTTGACAGGAGAGCACCCTCTCAGTGGAAATAAATGCAAAGCCTCTCTAATATTTTTAAAAACGAACGTGAGGTCTGAATCATTCAGCTGATCTACAATGGCATTGATAACACTGATCGAATCTCCTTCAAATAGGACATTATGGAACCCACACTGATAAGCTAATCAGGTAGCTTGGAGAAAAACTTGAGCCTCACATTGATCCGCAGAAGAAAAACATTTTAAGTTCTTTATCATAGACACCATGACTTGTCTATCATGATCACGAATGATTACGGCAATTCAAATTATCTTAGAAGAGGGGGACCGCACACCATCAAAATTCACTTTAAAAATATCAGGCGGAGGCGGAGACCAATTCCCAATAGAGGGTGGGAGATTATAGGTAGGGATCCGAGTCTTCTCATTAGCCAAATAGAATTTCATCATATACTTTTCTGCTTCTGCCGAGATTTTTAAGCACCAAGATATTTGTTAACGACTGTTAGATCAATGATAGTCACTAAAATTATAGCTTAAAAACAACGACAGTCACATAGCAATATGGGGGGCTATAACCCCATTTAACTTTTAAAATTGTATAGGATAAACTTCTTATACAGCCTTCTGTAACGTCCCTAAATCTATGTTATATAAGCCTCCAAATCTAAAATAAATAAATATTAACATTTGTCCAATGCCCACCAGAATTAAATCCTTGTTACGCGCGTGTGAAAAAAATGAACAATTAATGAAATGTTTCATCATTTTAGGGGTGAACTATAAAGGAAAATGGTTGCCACATGACAATGAAAAAGGACACAGACCACCATCTATCTATGAGACTGTGATGACACAGAGCCGACCTGATATGAAATTGTCCGATTCTGCCATATTAGGCTTCCTGATTTTAAAATGGGCCCTACTTGAAAGGGGAAGGGGCTTAACTTATAGCAGGTTCAGGAGAAGTTTACAATCGATGTGAGACTAAAGCATCCCATTAGGCAGGAATAAAGCATCCCATAATAGGATCAGGGTAAAGGCTCGGAAAAGGGGTACTAGGCCAGGGTTGTGACCATGTTCCCACTATGGGATGATTTATTTTCACATGATGGGATATTTTAGTCCACATCAATCGCAAAGTTGTCTTGAACTTGCGGTGAACCCCTTTAGGTATGACTTTTATTAAAATCGGGGAACCTAATGTGGAAAAATCAGACAATATCTTCTTGGGTCGATTTTAGGTCATCACAGAGGTTGAGTCGTTCTAAGATTTATTTTTCCTATCAATAATAGGGTTGGGCCCATAACTCAAATGGGAGGTTGACAATGCTGCAACTTTGAGGTGGCAGGTTGAACCCCAACTTATCCATAATAATAATAATAATAATAATAATAATAATAATAATAATAATAAAGGGATAATGGCTTTTAACCGATATTTAAATACCAAAATGTTGTTTAAATGATCTTATATCATTAAAGTTATATTTTTTATCTCACACCATTGAAGTGTGATTTATTATCTTGTCATGGGATGCACATTGTGACCAATCTAAATTATTGAATTGGCAATCCATCATTGGAACATATCTTAGCCTAAAAAGAATATGCCTATAAGTGAATGTAAACCATCCGATTGATGAAGTTTAATATCAGTCATTAAAATTGAAAATAACGATTGATATTGTAGTCAATAGACCTTAAGGTTTAAATCTTCCTAGAAGACAATTTTAGGGCTATTTGCAGTTCAATTAATGATCTATGACTTTACCGGCACAAATCACTAACATCTTAAACTATTGATGGTATAAGATGATTTAAACACTATTTTAAGCATGTGTCTAAATGGCAATCAGTCAGGTCCTATAATAAAAGAGTGAATCGTGGATCTAAGTTGGACGGTGCACAATGCATAAAACAGTGTAGAAAGATAAACAATCATATCAATGTTTTAGCTTTTTTAAAATCTGTTGTAGGGCAGCCTGTCTCTTATCTTTCCTTCATTTAAAGCAAGCCAAGAGCTATGTGTGTGAAAAGTTGAAACGACATGGGGTGACTCACTCCGTTTTCTTCCTTTCACGACCGCCACACCCCAAAGCGCCTATGGCCCGCCTCCCTCCCTCCCTCCCTCCCTCCCTCCCTTTCAAAACACTCAGTCTCTTTATTGGTTTGCCATTACCAAAGCGACTTTACTACTTTACTAATGGAAAATTTTAAAGGGTGGATCGTTTTTCGGTAGAAAATTTTGACCCCTCATTATTATGAAAAGATAAAAATTGATTCTACATGCGAATCAAATCTTCACTACTGAAAGAGAACGTAGAAGGAAACTCTGTAGGCCAAGTTAAAAATATATAACCCGCCAAGGGTTTTGGTAGATGTTAGGTCCGGCCCAAAGATTTTAGGGGTCTAAGGCAAGTTCCTAAAATAAAGCCCTCCTTTATATTAATCCCAAAAAAAATTTGCCACAAATTTTTTTTTTAACAAATAAAATAATACTCATTTCTCCCTAGTGACAATTTTCTAAAATTTTGTTAAAATTTTTTGAAACAGAAGTTGAACATAATTTTCAACGAAATTTCGATGATTTTTCCGAACTCGCCAAATTTCATTAATTTCAACGAAATTAACGAATTTTTTCAAATTTAATAAATTTTCTTTAAATTTTAGTCGTTTTTGCATAATAAATAATTATTTTATAAATATTAAATATAATATATATATATATATATAATATTTTTTGTACTTCTTGAAATACCAAAATATGGCCGAAATTAAAATTTGTCATCATGATTGCTCCTAGATTACGAATAGCTGCATATTCCATTCTACTCTTTATAATTTGAAAGAGTAACTAATAAGTTAATGAAAATATATGTTAAAGGAAATTAAAACACAAAAACAGAAAAGTTAAATAGTAGAACATTCCCCACGGTTCGAATAACCCAATTAATAACACTGTGGCATTTTGTAGCACTTTAACTATCACCGAATCTTTTCTATCATTTTTTAACACTTTAACCGTTTTAAAAGGTTCCATAAATAGGTTCATTAGATAACTCTCGTCAAGTAGATCCAAATTGACAGGCCATTTGAGAAAAATTGAGCTATAATGAGCACAAGATCATTGTTTTAAGTTGGATCATTTAATAAGAAAAAATTTGTATATATATAACGGATCCGGTCAAGCAAATTTGGACCGATCAAAATGGGTCGGGCCAGAGAATCCATTGGGTCACTACATAAGGCCGACCTGGTCCAGTGAGGCAAAGACCCGACCCATGACCAACACCGACCCGATCCAACCCACAAAAAAAAAATCAAATATAGGGCATGAGAAGTGTTGAACCCATAACCTATTGCGTAAAAAGTAAAATAATAGAAGAATCTTAACCAAGTGACCCATTGACTTTATTTTCTATTTTAGTCCATTGGCAATTATATTAAGAGAACCTTTATTTCCACCCACAGATTCTTTGAGTTCACCCACATAAGTTGGTGCACGAATTAGGCAAACCGAATCTTTAGTTCCACCCACATATTCATTTTATTTTTCAAACGTTCCAATCCACCCACCACTTTTTCTTTTGCCATACACCTACATCGTCTTCCCTCTTCCTCTTCCCGCACTTGCGCCATATTTGAATTCTGTTCCTTCGAGACCCTCTAAATCGATTAATTTTTCATGACTGTACACCCACATTGTCTTCCCCAATTGTCTTTTTCGCACTATGCACCGTTAAAAAAGGTTTCTGTGGCTATACAAACCCTTTTTTGAACTCATGGATGTACTACACCCACATCGTCTTCCCCAAACTTCTTCTCGCGTTGTAAGAATGTGAGGAACGGACGAAGATTGAGATTGAAGAACGGCGAAGAAACCCTCAGATTTTTGTTAGGGTTCGTGGGGCAACTACAGTCAACGGTACGAGGCAATTTTAATTTTTGTATTTATTTTTATATAATCTGCATGCCAAATGGAAGATCTTGAAAGGGTCGTTGATTGTTTAGCGTATTTAGTTATTTTTATATTCTGAGTGTCTTTAAATCCACCAAACAAATCTTTGAGTTCACCTACAGTAAAACACATTGATTTGGTTGAACTCACAGATTTGGTAGGTGGATTTAAAAGTACTCATTTTTTGTTGTGGTTCCAAACCAACCGTCGATGATGTAATTGGATTAACAGTCAAAGTATGAAATTGATGATTTTCGTAAATGGCCTACAACTTCCTATAAAAGAAGGCTTACAAAAGTCTGAATTGAATAAGTATCCGAAGAGAGATCTTTAGATTCTGAAATTGTTGTTGATAATTATGAGATTTTAACAATAGCTGTTGAAGTTGCAGCTACAACAACAGTGATATCCGAATCTTTGAGTGAAGTCCCTTCTTTATTAAATGCAGAAATGCAAGAAGGGAGAATATTAGAAGAGAGAGTGGAAGATGAGCCAGTGGAGGAAGGTAGTGTGGTAGAATGGACGGTGGAAGAAGATATTGGAGAGGGGAGAGAGGATGATGTAGCAGTAGAGGAGAGAGTGGAATAAATTATTGGAGGTAGGAGTGGATGATATGACAGTAGAGGGGAGGGTGGAAGAAATCTTAGGGAGTGCGACATGCATTATCGGGGAGGTAGAAGGGATTAGGCATGAGAGTGTCGAAGAGAGAGTGGAAGTGGGTAAAGGCAAGGGAGTAGATGCGGATGAAGGTGAGGGAGCTGAGGAGATGGTAGAAAATAGATTGGAATGGAGAGATGCTGTGATTGAAGATGAGAGGGTGGAGAAGAGAGTGGAAGGCAAAGAAGAAGCATCTCTAATTCCAAAAAATAAGAGAAAAATGCAAGAGGTCAACGTTGAGCCAGCCCAAACTAGAGTCGATAATAATGTGACACTATTTTTCGGAGGCCCTACAGACACTTCGCTTCTACAATGGTATAGAAATCATGTTTCCCACGATCTATGGGTTAATAAAGTAAGCAAACAATAACATTCAATTCATGTAATGCATTTATCTTTTTTATTTAAAATATCTATACATAATTATAATTGTCTTACTAATTTTGTTGTTGGTTGATGTAGGATCGAGGCACACTTTATTGCATACAACATTCAGCCAAACTTGATGCATGATCCATCCTTTCAATATCTTGTATGTTTAAACGTAGAATCAAGATGGTTAGGTTTTGGTTGTTTGCTAGGGTTGCATTCAGGATGATCAATCGTGTTTTAGTATCTGTCTTCGTTGAGAGATGACACCCTAAGACGAATACATTTCATTTTGTTATCGATGAGATGACCATCACTCTCGACAACGTGAAACATCTCATTCCCTAGCTGTAGTCAGAAAGGCAGTTGTTGCAAACCATTGTAGTATACCTGAATTGGTGGCCACTTGTACTCAAGCATTCGATATTGAGAGCGACGATAAGATCGAAGAATTGAATCACCAATGATGCAAGGGGAAAGCTTTTCGCTTGGAATGATTGTGTTCTCATTTGAGTCAGATATCTGATGATGCATCTGATGATCAGATTGACTGTGCTGTAAGGGGATACATTCTTTATCTGCTAAGTTGCACAATCCTTGTCGATAAATCAGGCAGTATAGTGTCGGCTCGGTACGTAAAGTTATTAGTCGATCTGAAGACAGTTGAGAACTATGCGTGGTGAGCAGCTGCACTCGCTTATCTTTATAGGCAGCTGGGCATCGCATCAGGAAAAAACGTTGCCCAAATTTCTGGGTTACTTACATTAGTTGAAGTATATTACATTCGCATAGCAATCTCTAACTAAATTGTGTTTCTAATATTTAATAAATAGTTGATGTGTGTTGTTGTTAAACTATATGTTTTATTTTTTCAAGCGTGGAGATACAAGCACCTAGCTCTTGAGCGTCCAATGCTTATCCAAAAGTATTTTGATAAACTGTCTTTGGCCTCTAAATGATAGCAACCTTTAAGTCAACCCACACATCCCGAATCAAAGTTAATTCTTTTACATGAAATATTGGATGACTTACGAATGGATCAGATAATATCATAATTAGTTATTTTACGTAAACCTATATATACATTGCATTATAATTGTAATATATATCTCTCTCATACAGGTTATTTGGGATCTATATTATAAGATTAGATCAGAATATCCGATTACTCCTACGACGTTTTACACTTAATGTTTATTCTATTTTGACATCGTTGAGCCGTATTACCCAGACCAGGTGTTGAGACTGTTGGAACACGTGCAATCAATCTCTCAGCCACTAGTAGCACCTATAGAAGGGAGCATTAGAGAGAGAAATAAGAAGACATATATTATATATTATCGAGCTGCTCCGAAAAATTTTGAACTCCATCGCAATCACCAATTAGCCGTAGAGGATCATGGTGCTCAAACCTTTAGTGGGGCCACTGTGGAGGGTTATATGGAGTGGTACAAGAAGTTCTCTCATTTGTATCTCGTGGACCCCAACCACCGTAGGAGCTTGAGGTCATCCCAAAGTAGAGATGATGTTGGTGATGTCTCGGAGGAATCTGTACGTATTTGTATTATTATGATGTTTGTCATTTATATAATGTCTAACACTCATTTGTTTTACAGTGGCATCAAAGAGATAGGGCATTGATGCTATTAGAGGATTCGATAGCTGCCAGTGCAAATCAAGATATTGGGTACGTGATGGAGGTCATGAAGAGGGTACGCAAGGAGCTCCGATTCGACTGTTTGCCCTCCTCACAGGCTAATACTACAAGTCTGAGAGTCAATGCACCCCCCTATCAATGATACCACTATAAGTCCGAGAGTCATAGTGGCGACAACACCATTCCGAAATACTCCACGGAAAAGGACAAGTCTACTTAAGTGAAACTTCAAGTGAAGTGAAGTGAAACTTGGAGTGAAGTGAAGTGGAACTTGAAGTGAAGTGAAACTTAGAGTGATATGGGATGAAGATTTTTTTTTGTATATGTATATATTGATTTTTCAATTTCTAGGAGTTGAAGATATCAATTTTTTGTATAAATATAGCTATTACTGTTAAGTTGACTTGTTAGTATGGCATACAAGTGTCTGTTTAGATTATTTTAGCTTAACACCTTTAAAAAATGTAAAGCTGGTTTGTATACGTAGAGGTGAAATTTGTTTGTCTGAGCACTTTTGTGTATGGTTGTAATTTAACTTGATAGTAGAATTAAAACTTCTTTGTCTGAGCACTTTTAATGTTAGAGGTAAATTTATATTTGAAGAGTCATCCAATCAATTTCCTTCTCTCACCTTTTCCAATCCCCCACCATGCAAATGAATCTTTCAAAAGCTCATCAACCGCACATTATAAACAGAATGGAAAAAAAATTCCATAAGATTTATTTATGAGGAGACATATGCTACCATCTCAAAAAGCATAGAACTCATATATACAAATTTTTAAGTCAAAATTTTATATCTTACCAGTGAGCTATGAAAACTTGACAATTAAAAGTTGGGATATTGTTGGTTTAATAATTCTATAAGGTTTATTTATGGAGAGGATATGCTACCATCCCATAAAGCATAGAACTCAAGGAAAGAAATGGCCTAATGTATGCATCCATAGTTAATCAAAATAATATATGGAAAAAAGTGTGGTTGGATTTACCAAAAAAATATGGGAAAAAGTGTTAGTGTAGGTTAAAAGAAAAAACTGTGTTCTATGGGTCTGACAGTGGGAACCCACTATCACATACATATGCCTGACGGTGGGTGCCTAATGTCAGAGTTTTTTTAAAAAAATTCTCCTTTGACGATGGGTGCCCATTGTCAGGTATAAGTATTTGACAGCAGTCACCCACCGTCACGCCATAAGACGATAAACTCTAGTGACAGGCCTCACTGGATTTCATTCTCTGATGCCCTCACGGCGGGTGCCTGATGTCACATTAATATACCTGTTGGTGGGCACCCACCATCAGAGGGGAACAAGTTGCTCTTTGACGATGGGTACCCATTGTTAGAATAGAAAAAACTCAATCTGACATATCCTCCTGACGGTGGGTGCCCATTGTCTGTTATATGTACGTGACAACATGCACCTACCGTCAGAGCATCAGAGGATGAACTCTAGTGAGGCCTATCACTGGAGTTCATCCTCTGATGGTCTGAGGTGAGTGTCCACTGTCAGTAATATGTATATGACAGCAGGCACCCACCGTCAGAGTATCAGAGGATGCACTCTATTGAGGCCTGTCATTGGAGTTCATCCTTTGATGGCTTGACGGTGGGTGCCCACTGTCACATACATATACATGACAGCTTGGTCCCACCATCAGAAGGCATATTTAAAATAAAAAAAAAACTCTGACAGTGGGTGCCCACTGTCAGTTTTGCATATGCGATAGTGAGTGCCCAACGTCAGACCCGTAGAGCAATTTTTTTTTTAAAATATCCCCCAACACTTTTTTTTTGTTAAATCCAACCTCACTTTTTTCTATAGGTTTTTTTTTTTAATTATATCAATTGTCGAATTGTGCTAATTTTTTGCACAAGGATCTTTAAGTCATGGACTTAAAATTAGACAAGGTAGATACGTGGCACAACTCTTCTATTGCCAAATCTTTCTCTTAAACTATGTGCCAAGTCCAACTTCTCATGTCATCATGGGTACCCACTTGGTGACTATTACTGTTCTTACAAAAAAGGCAATTTATAGTGTCTACAAAACAATCCAATTCAAAAAGAAAATCTCTCAGCTCTAAAGTAAATCCCATAGCCAGCATTATGAATTCAAGTGTGAAGCTATACGAAGCATGCCCCCCCTCAACAGACCATGAGATGGGCTAATCATGGCCTTTCCACAACACAATTTTTTTTTTTATTATTAAATCCAAGCATAGTCCAAACCAATTGCCCATAGTCATTTTTATTTTTGTGGACAATGCAGCTAAGATAACCTCTATATGTTGCTGTGAGAACTTGGATAATTTCCTTTGATAATTATAGGAGCCAAGTAAAATGAAATATTAGCAAAAGAAAATATTCACTTTAACAAAAAAATTCTTTTCTATTCATTTCATAGTATCTGTATTTATACCAGTTACATAAAAAAATGGTGGCATGATTATAATATTTTCACCATTTACATGTATATACCCTACCCCCAACTAAAAAAACTATCGAATTCCTAGGTAGTGCACTCAATCGAGGTCAATGATCGGATAATCTTTGGTCACAACTTTCTTATCATCATTGGCAGAGTTGAAGTTCTTAGATCGTTCCACGAATTGAGACAGCCATCCCGTTGCACAATCATCTCGGTATCGCCTACATACAGCCGTCGATGATGGAATGAGACTATCTTTGATCAAGGTGACTAAGACGAAATGACACTCATTCGCATGAGCGATGCAAATCACTTTATTTGTTGTGTCTGCTACTGTCTACAATGAAAAAAATGTCATATACAGTCGAGTGTTAAGAAGGACTAAAAGGGTACGATAGCACAACGCTATTAGGTATCCCATGTCTAACAGAGTCATCCAGTAGGCACTTTGAGCATGATCAGTGAAGTAGTTGAGGCTCACATATATTTGAATCATTCATTCCTGACTGTCAAAAATCAGTATATACTTCTCCGCACGAGAGATCAACTTAGCCAACAAATCTGTTCGCACTACCTTCCATCTATCGTAATCCATCTCTAGCTAGTGTTCAATAGCTCTAAACTCGCATTGCCCATCTGTCACTACTTCCGTGACTAAGATAGGACACACAAACTCAGGGAGTGTCTTCAGATATAATTTTATTCCAAGGCATTCGTAAAGCTTCGAAACTTCAACGATTACAACCTTCTTCCCTTTCTCTTTTGCCTTCTCCTTCGTGTTAACTTCTTTTATTACATGCTCAAATATGAATTTCTCTCTTTTCGAGGACGCATCACAATTTTTTTTGTTCCCCTTCCCCTTAGGCCTGCCACATTTACTCAGCGATAACTTCGGCTCAACCATATAAGTCATAGTGGGGTTTGCCATCTCATGCAACTGTCTATAAATTTGCTCCTGGATAACAGGATCGGACCTCTCATATTTATTGTATATGTGATAAAAACAGTCTAGCACTTCAACACCTCTTGAGGATGCACTAGCTTTAAGGTGGTAGAGTTTCTTCCACCGAGGATGAATGGATTCGAGAAGAATTCTGTCACCGGCCAGCAGCCATGAAGAGAGCTCATGCAAATATGGAAGGCCATGTGTCTTGCGCAGTACATGCCTACACTGAGATTCCATAAGAGACAGCATCTCAATTGCAACTCTGTTTGCATATATAATTTTAAGCGCGGCTTTAGACACGTGACCCACTATGAGCTCATAGAAATGGGGGAAATAATGATGCCTCCTCTTCAGTTTACTTTTCTCAAACGACACTCGCATGTGTATATATTGCAGCTCGACGACACCATCAATCTTTTCCTATGATTGTAAAAGGTCAACGATAGAAGATCTCAACTCGCGCTTGATCTGAGCATGCGCGCTCTCCGATTAGTTTGAAATTGTGTTACCGAAATGTATATATTCATTCGTCCATACTGACGCGATTTTTTTTTTGTAGGGTTCTATCCAAGTGGCATATAAATAGTTGAGGATACTTTGATGATCCACGTACCTATGGACCATAATTCCCACCACGGCTTCATATTCCTTTACCGATAAACTGTATATCACATAATTCCATGCCTGATAGAAGGCATCACATTCTTCTTTAATATCAAACATTTTTCTACAGTTCTTTAGCACACCCATATTTATGTGTCATACATATAAAATGTGTTTGGCTTCCAGAAAAATTACCTCGATTGTATTCATGAGTGCTTACTCCCGATCGATGACGAATAGAGACAGAAGCTCGCCTCCCTTGAAAAGTGATTTGAATGATTGCAATATCCACACATAAGCATTCTCTTTCTCGAATGATATAAATGCGAAGCTAACGTAAAAGTTTTTTTGTGTGGAGGTCACTCCGATGATGCTCAATACCGGAAGTTCCTATTTGTTCATCTTGTATGTACAGTCCATAACAAACACCTGAGGGAAGATGATCACTAGCTCTATTGAATCCGGATGAGCAAAAAAGATGTTGGTCAATTCATCTATTTTATGATCCTTACAATGAATATTGACATTGTTTAAACCTAAACATCAACTCTTAGAGGTGAGTCCTCTCATCTCTCTCAGTCAGCCGCATCACATGCCTCGCATTGTAGATTGTTTAAATGGTCGTACAATTTTTTAGATCTTTTTTTTGAATCCTATGTAGTACATGACTAGGCTTGACCCTGACAACTGACATCTCTTTCAGAACCTCTCTCTCATTTTCTTTCAACCATCCGACATACGAATGACCTTCTCCAAATTTCCTCGGGGAAGTTGTGAACTTTGCAAAATATGTCCAACTTTCATACATACTTCCCTTCTTGTTTAATCTCCGTTCCTCGTAATAAGAACGGACAACCTGGCTTTTTCATAAAAGTTTTTCTCGTTGCTAGGGTCTTGGATTGTCCCTTCATACGCAGATGAAAATTATCTCCTCTCGCTAGCCAACTTCACCCTGGCACTGCGGCCTTGAAATCCTTTATCGGACCTCTGTATCATAAGTACAGTTCCCACTTTAGTTGCGACATCACAAGCCCGCTCTATCATTTCCTCGCGGGTACTAAAGAGTTGATTTATGGTCATAAAAAAAGTAAGGTCCGTATTTTGTGATTGTGTATCTGCCACCTAAAAATAATAACATAACGTTTATAACATTATTACTATTAAAATGAATGAACTTATGCACATAATTTTAGAGACAATGCTATTTTAAAAACATATATATCCTCTTGTAACTTACTTCAAAATACTCAAAGATTCAATGACGGTCATTTTTTAACCATAGCCAATCCATTTTGAACTAAAGTTAATTTATCAAAAATAAAAAATCTATATTACTCTTTCATAAATAAATTCGATATAGAAATGTAATGAACCTACCAAACCATTTTTCATTAATCGAACCCTAAGTTTACATAGATTGAAAAATTATATATTGAAAACTAATACAAATATAATGAAAAATAATGCAAATAGAATGAAAAATAATTCATTTACAAAACCCTAAATTACTTAGAATGAAAAATTATATAATGAAAACTAATACAAATAGAATGAAAAATAATTGAATTAGAATGAATACAAATAGAATGAAAAATAATGCAAATAGAATGAAAAATAAGTCATTTAGCAAACCCTAAATTTACTTAGAATGAAAAATAATATAATAAAAATTAATACTAATAGAATAAATAATAATAGAATGAAAATGAATACAAATTGAATGAAAAGTTATATAATGAAAAATAATCCAAATAGAATGAAAAAAAAATCATTTACCTGTACAAGAGGTTGTGATTCTGTCCAAGGGAATTCCATTAACTCCAAATCATCATCATAAGATAGCAGCTCTTCGAAGCTATCATCCGCGTCCTTCAAACTCATGCTCAGTGTTCTCAATAACACGAAATCGAAATCAAAATGAAAGGAAGAAGAAAGTATGTGAGTGTATTGAAAGGAAGAAGAAGACGGTCGTGGGTGTCCAATTGAGCGAAGAACAAACGTGGCAGCGCGGGAAATGCTTGGTGTTCAAAGAGGTCGTAGCATGGGAATGAGAGGAAGAAGAAGAAGAGCTCGGGAGGTTTGTATGAATAAGTGGGTGTACCGAAGGAAACGGTGAGTGCATAGGCTCACGAATTTCGGGAAGGATTTTTGGTTTATTTTATGCGCACGTGGGAGCGTGGGTGAACTCAAAGAATCTATGGGTGGAAATAAAGGTACTCTTATATTAACCAATACCTCATAAAGACTTCCAATAATAGGGGGCCTCAAAAATTTGGGAGCCCAAGGCGGCTGCCTGATGGGCCTTGCCCCAGGGCCAACCCTGGCAGTGGTTTTGACTTTTGACAACTTGGATTTGCTCCCCAAGGTAAGCTTGGGATGCCCTTAGTTATAAAAAAAAAATTCACAAATTTATAGCCGTGCTTATATATACTAGTAAAAGTGCATGTGTTGCACATGCTAATATAAATGTGGAGACACCATCGAATTCGTCTAATTTAAATGTCATATTCTAAAAATCTTTCGATCTCTATCAGATGACTTAATGCAATAAATGGCCATCATCTCATCCATATTTGATTTCTTTGAATTATATAATTAATAGAGATTTTATTTTATACCAATCTTTTACATTAAACATTTTTAGATTATGACCTTTAAATCTGATGGCTAAGATGAAGTTTCCACTTGGTCTAAGTCCTCCAATTACCAAGTCTTTCCTTTAAAGGATAGCTCTAATTATACCAACTAGATCTCTAAGTGCACTACATTCGAAAAATCATTAACTAATGTAAATCAGATGATGGAGATCGATTTTCTTTTCAATCTTTCACATAATGGAGCTTGAGATCAATGGTGTACCATCAGGCAGTCAATTTATGGTTCCTGTGGCATACATAGCAAAAAAGTGATTGAAAACTATGGGGCACACATCATACTCAAACGTGATTTTCGATCACTTTTTGGGATGCTTTATTTATATCACGTGAAATAAAAAATTGACTGTCAGTACACTCATGATCTCAATATGTATGATTTGAACGAAAACGATCGTTATTGTCTGATTCAAAACAGTCAATGGTATTCGACTATAGTGTCCTTTAAAATTGATTTCCAATTCAATCTTCCACAAGATGATTTTGAGGTAAATTGTGTACCATTAAACGATCAATTTTTAATCTGTGTGACACACATCCCAAAACAATAACTGAAAATCATGTTACAGACATCATGCTCAAATATGATTTTCGATCACGTTTGAAATGTGCAACACTTGAAATTAAAAGTTGATTGTCACAAACAATCTCTATCTTCTAATTCACAAGTCAATGGTTTTTGGTTATAACGTCTTCAAAATTTGATGTGTGCAAACAAATCGTTTTGATTATCGTTTTAATCTTTTACACAATGAATCCTTACATCAATGGATTGATGCATCATCAGAGGCTTAAATTTTTATCTCACTTGACACACATTCCACAAAATTAACTGAAAATCATGTGGCACACATCATGTTCAATCGTGATTTTCAAACTTTTTGCGATGTATACCACATGAGGTAAGTAATTGATTGTCGGTGCTCTCATGATCTCATTATCGATTATGTAAAAGATTGGGATGAAAAATAGTCTCTATTAGATGATTCAAAGCAATTAATGGGTTTATGCTATGGTACTATTAAAAATTCGGTTACTGTAAATAGAATAGTTCGATTTTCGTTTTAATATTTCATCCCAAAAAATAATTGGAAACCATGTGGCACATGACATGTTTAAACATGATCATGGACATACCATCAAAACGGCAAAGAATCATGTAGCTTACTAATTTTTGAAACATGTACTAAAATTTGGTTCATGCAATTAGCAGACCACCTCATGTCATTTGATATTCAATCGACTTATTGATTATATAGTTAAAAACTTAAAATCATTAACTATAAATCTCATAAAAATGTATGTGCATTGCACATACTGTCAAAATAAAATTTTCAATTGAAAAATGCAACAGAAGATGTATAATAATTACTTGCACCACGTATCATTACATAGTGTCAATTTTATATACATTTCATCATTTTAAAGCCAAATGATTCACATGATCATCATATAAATCACATTTATGTTAAAATAATATTAAAAAAAATACCTCAAGGGGTTTGGTGAGCTGGCCAGGTAGCTGCTTCCAAAAGCAGGAGACCTGAGTTTGAATCCCCTCCCCCCCCTTGAGGCCACCCTAGGGTATGATGCACCCCGACTGGACTTAATACTTGACCTTATTGTTTTATTTTAATATAAGCCTTAGCCCAAAGATTTTAGGGCCAATCCAAACAGACTGACGGTACACGCTGTCGTCATCATGTTTATTGGTATCAAGCGAGGGATTAAAAAACCCAACGCCTTTCACGTTCTGAACCATCTGGATATCCCATCAACAGTCCACTAACCTACTAAAATGCACATGGCAAATTTCAATATAACCTTCTTAGTGACAAGTTTTGACTACTCTAATGAGCATGACATATGTTTTGAGTCACATTAGCCACACTTGGATGCATGCATCCATCAATGAATATTTATCAAGGTATTAAAATCGGTCTCGGATATTGGTTTGCCTGTGGCCGATACGAATCAGCCGATATATATCAGTCGATCAGTCAATTTAATATATATATATATATATAAATAAAAAATAAAAAGTCTCGCTCGAAATCGAGACGTATCGGCCAATACAGTCCCGTATCATATCGGCAATACTAATATGGGATACCAATACATATCGGTTTGGTCCAAAACCAATACGTATCGGTACCGACCGATTTTTGATACCTTGATATTTTATAATAAGTTCAAAACATAGACTGTGCAAGCTCCAATAAGTAACTTTATTTAGAATTAAAGATTCTTTCTTCTCAACTTGAATTTTACATTGACTACTCTAAAGCAGTAGATTGAAATTGTTTTTTAGTCCCAATATGTGACACGATAGATCTTGAGATTATAAGCCTACCATCAAGCCGTCAAATATTGATTCTATAGGACACAGATCTGAAAAGAAGAGCAGATCAAGGCTCAAACATGATTCTCAGATTAATTTTCGAGATACATGTCACATGAAAATAAAATATAATTGTATGATGGTAGAACCATAATCTCCAAATCTATTTTGTGAATGATTGGGACGAAAAACAATCACCATTGTTTGATTCGAAGAATTAATAGTTTAAGCAAGGTGGCAACTCGGGTATCGATTGGTACCGGGTATTAGTCCATGGAGGACCGATAGGACTCGGCCAATACGAATTGGCCGATACGTGTCGGCCGATACCGAGTTATGCCGGTGCTTTAAAAAAAAAAATAGAGAAATCGACCGATGCCCAAGTTGATATGCTCCGATTCGTATCAGTTGCCGGAAAATCGATCCGTACGGATAATGGCTGATATTTAGTATCATGAGGTGAAACCGTGGCCGAGAAGGAAGCATGTGATACCCGTTCCCTAGTCATTCAATATAATTCCCCTTAATTTATCTTGTCGATGGAACCGAAGACAGTCAAAAAGTCAGCGAAGACGATTCCAAGTTTCAACTTTGTTGGCAGCCGAAAATTGCACAGTTAGTACCTTGCCAGTCAAAGTTAGTAGTCATGTATCCTAAATTTAAATAGAAAATTTGGTATTTAAATGATTTTACATCATTAAAATTATATTTTTTTGTCACACCATTAAAATATAATTTTTTATTATGCCATATGGTGCACATTTAAGCTCAGTCTAAATTATCCAAGTGACATCGGATCATTGGAGCATGTTTTTCACTCAAAGAATCATGCCCATAAGTGAATCTGAACCATCCGATTAGCAAGCTTTATTATCAACCGTTAAAATCACTACAAAAAAGTTTGTTTTTGCCGACATAATTATTGCCGGCGGTTTTGAACTGTCGGGAATGTGATAATTAGCTATAATTGTTTGCAGCGATTTTAAACCGCCAGCAAAGGCATATAATTTTTTACAGCGAATTTTAACCGCCGGCAAAGGTATATTGAGAATAAGTACCGACGGTTTTAAACCGCCGGCAAAACTGTCGCGATACATTCACCGACACCGACTTTCTCGACAGTTTGAACATCCCGCAAGTGTTGTTACCGACAGTTTTTAATCGCCGGTAAAGCTCTACAGATTTGTAGTGAATTAAGAACAAGAGCTAGTATTAGAGTCCACAAATCAGGATGATGGTTCAAACCTAAAAAAAATATATTTTTGTGCCAATTACTCCTCTACTTATATCTATCACTTTGAGAGTGTCGATTGCCAACATCTTAAATGTAGTATCATCATTTGAGCGGTCAGGAAAGTCAGTACCAAAAAGTAAAGACCCTCCCGCACAAATCTGAGTAGCCTTTTTTCTCTTGCTTGACCAGTTCTCTTGCTATACTTAACTAAAAGGCCAAACTAATCTTACCAATTAGAGGTTTTATTAGGCTTCCAACTTGGTGGAGAAAAAGGGGTGAAGAGGACGAAGAAAAAAAGCTTGCTTCATCTAAGATGGATCGAAAGACTGTGGAGAGAAACAGGAGACAACAGATGAAAACCCTGCATTCCCAGTTAGTTTCACTTATTCCAATTCACAACTTAAGGGTAAGTAAGTGAAAACAAAACCAAATCTCTCTCTCTCTCTCTCTCGCTCAATATTGAAATCAATTTGCTGGGTTTTGCAGGAGTTACCCCTACCTGAGCAACTTGATGAAGCTGCAAGCTATATCAGGAGTTTAGAGGAAAATATAGAGATAATGAAGGAGAGGAAGCAGCATTTAATGGGGATTCAAATGGGGAATATAAATTTGAGTGGTTCGGGAGTGATGGGAGGTTTCGGACCACCCCATATTGAAATTCAAGAACATGGGTCTACTATGAGAATCCTTTTGATAAGTGGGCCAGATGACATGTTGATATTTTATAAAATCATTCCCATTATTGACGAACAAGGAGCTGATGTTGTGAATGCTAGTTTCTGTGCTGTGGATGACAAGATTTTTCATACACTACATTGCCAGGTGATTAATTGCTATTTATTTCTACTTATTTTATCTCCAAAGCTCGTATTTGTTGGTGACTTGGTGGGTCTTAGCATCCACATGGAAGATATGATCAAATAATCCTGGTCGGCCGATCAAGGAGGGCCTATAGCTGAACCATTCTTTTGATTATTGGGTGCTAACCATTTTTACCATGGGAAAATTGCGTTGATTGAAAGGTTAGGATTGTTCAGTCAGCGAACAAAACAAACAATAAAAAGAAAACCATACTTGCTTGTTTCGCTCACTGTCTCATTTAAGTAAGGATATTTGCTATATGGCAGGCAGGTTTTGTGCGCAAAGTGCGGGTGGCTAACGCATCGCCGCGCAATTGGCTGCAAGTGCAGTGGAGCCCAAGCAATGTAGGTTGGGGCAGCCAGTCACGTCAGCTGCTGCCTGCTCTTCGCCTGCGCAAAACCTGCCTTCCGTTTGCAATTTTCCTTTAAATAATGTACACATTGGTAGGGAAGTGAGGCAGTATAAGTTTAGGGGTTTCAGGTCATACTCCACTAATTATCTTATTGCTCTTTATTTATTTATTTTTTATCTTCTACATAACCTTGAGGTTTTCTAGGTCCTTTGTAAGATCAGGCGGAGTTCTACAGGGAAAATTATCCCCAATCGGGTTCCTGAATCCATCCACAAAGTTTCCTTCAGGGTGGTGCACCATTTTTAATCTTCTTGTTCTTCATCTTTCTTCTTCAGGCTTCAAATTTCAATATTATAAGCCATTTTTTTTCAAGGGGTGCACCATTTTTATTCTTCTTCTTCTTCTTCATCTTTCTTCTTTAGGCTTCCAATTTCAATATTATAAGCCATTTTTTTCCAGGGATTCAAATGCTTGGAAATCTTCTGTCCGAATGACCTACATTGAAATACACTGATCTCATGCATGCAGTATAGAATGAGATACGGGCCTCACCACCTAATAATACCCAATTAATTAGAGGCTCTAAATCTTTGTAAGCCTCTCAAGATTTGTCTGGTTTTGGTGGGGCGATTGGCCCGCGAGTGCCAATTTTTTATCATGAAATTCTACGAAAAATAAATAAATAATTTTGTTTTGTAGATTAGAAAGATTGGAAATGGTAGTGAGGCTTCGAGGATATCAGAGAGAGTAAAGAAGTTCGTTGATGAGTTCAGCAGTGCTCATTATGCGCGCGCAGTCCATGAGATTAATTGCATCCCATGATAGTGTTTCTGATCTATATGTTGAGTTATTTTCTGGTTAATGTACACTTTCTTTTAATTTGATCAACCAAGCATTACAACAATGATTTATATATATGGAACACTTTACGTGGGATAATTCTTAATTCTGGGGATCATCAGAGATGACGGTCATCTCCACACACTAATGCGTTTACTTGACATAGCTAGTAATCAATACTCTACACTCCAAGGTTCAAAACCTCAGTTTTTCAGAGCATATATATGTAGAGACGATATATACATTGGTTTCAGATTAGATCATAGATCAAAATACCAGATTTCTGGTATGTATCTCTTGGACGATACGTATTGGCATATCAGCCGGTACATTTAATGTATTGTATCGCAGATAGATTGAATGTATCGGTCTAGTATAATTTTTTTTTTCCACTCTGAAACCATGAGCGTCCATCACTTAAATTTTATATGAAATTATCGGACGATACATTACCTGAATCGGAAGATAACTTACCTATTTTTTGGGTGTCCGATAAATATTGTATTTATCGTATCGGCCACCCTTAATTGAAACCAATATGTATCGGTTTCATCCAAAATTTTGATCTATGTATCAGACCAGGTTGATGCATTGAACCCATCTAGTTTAGTATGTGTATTGCCATATATTTTTGTAGGCATTGAGCCATGTATTTTGGTGCATATTGACCTGATGGACTGGGTTTGGGGTCTAAAACTCCGATTCAATTTCTGAAAATGCCTTGGTCTCGAATCCCTCCAAACCAACTTGCCCGAGACAAATATGCACCAAAAAGGAACGGTGTTAGATATGTGACTATATCTTTGGAATATTTACAATAAAGTTTTTATTTGTACATGCGAGTGTGCAACTTTACTTACATTTGTGAGGTGGGGCTTTAAGTGTGTGCAAGGGTACCTCATCGTGCCTAACACGATTTTTTTGAGGGCTCTTATGTTCAAAACCCACAGAAATCCATTGATTGCTTGCAATCAAAGGACAGGGATCGATTTTCACTCCAGTCTTTCATGCTATGGATCTTGATATCATGAGCTTACCATCAAACAATATATTTTTTCTTCCACGTGCCACATATATAAATAAATAAATAATTTGTTTGAGCGTGATTTGTGCATGCGCTCAAACAAGTGAAATAAAAAATTGATTGTTTGATGGTATGGTCTCAAGATCCATCATGTAAAAGATTGGGGTGAAAAACGGTCTCCATCATCTGAATCCAAGCAATCCATGGGCTTTAGTGGGTTTCGAACATAGGCGTCGTCAAAAATCGCGTACGTGCCAACAGTGGTTCCCTAATTTGGATAGGGAGAAAGGAAAAAAAAAATTAAGGAAAAGGAACGAAATATGTTACCTTCCTATGTTTGGCAACAAAGTTGTGCTACTGAAAATAATAGGAAAATTCAAAATTTTCTTTTCCATTGGAAAAAGACAAATTCCTCTAAAATAAGGGGATTTAATCATAAATCTTTTGCCTCCCTCATCTTTCTCTCTCTCTCTCTCTCTCTCTCTCTCTCTCTCTCTCTCTCTTTTGATGAATAAACTGAAATAAAATCAGTTGGGGAAAATAAAAAATAAAAAAATAAAAAATAATAAAATAAAATAATAAATAATAAATAATAAAGTTTAAAATTAAAAATTTTTTAAAAAATATAGTAAAAATAATAAAATAAAATAAAATAAAATAAATAATTTAAAAATAATAAATAAAATAAAATAAGAAAATAAATTTTAAATTTTAATAATAAATAATATTAAAATAAATAATAAATAATAATAATAAATAAAATTAAAAATAAAAAATAAAAAAATAAAGATAAAAAATAAAAAAAATAAAAAAAATAAAAAACAAAAAAGTAAATAAAATAAATAATAAAATAATAAAATAATAAAATAATAAAATAAAATTAAAAATTAAAAATTAAAAAATTAAAATTAAAATTAAAAAAATTAAAAATAAATAAATAAAATAAAGTATTAATAAAAAAAATAAAAAAATAAAGTATTAATATAAAAAATATAAAAATATAAAAAAATCTCTATCTCTCTCTGATTGCTCTCTCACCGAATCTTTCTCTCCAAATTTTTCTCTCTCTCACACCGAATCTCTCTCCAAATTTTTCTCTCTCACACCGAATCTCTCTCTCTCTCTCTCACACACACACCGAATCTCTCTCTCTCTCTCTCTCTCTCTTCCCCTCCCCCTCCCCCTCCTAGCTCTCTCTTACTGTTCTCTTAGGCTGCGGGGAGATGTTTTAAGTGATAAAATTGCTCTCTATATGCTCTTTGTCATAGCAGATTTTATTTGCTCTGACAGAGAACATGCAGAGAGTTGCTTCTACTCTTATAAGAGCTAACCCAAACACATCTCATTGAATCTCTCTCCTCGGTCTCTCTCTCTTCTCCATTCTCATTCTCTTTCTCTCTCTCTAATTTTTTATTTGGTGTGTGTTGTGTACACTAAAGATATGCTCCCCTCACCAAGAATCAAAATTTTGGCCGATAATCGATAATTTGGCTAAAATTTC
Organism: Chloranthus sessilifolius; assembly: GCA_021018995.1. NCBI lineage: Eukaryota > Viridiplantae > Streptophyta > Magnoliopsida > Chloranthales > Chloranthaceae > Chloranthus > Chloranthus sessilifolius. Next base: position 115,391,131 of record CM037585.1, read on the forward strand.
GACCGAAAATATGAGTCTCATACAAAATATGATCGAAATTTTGATCCTTGCCCCTCACTACAAAAAATAAGACTATTAGCAGCATAAAAAACTGCTGCTATTAACAAAAAAACTTGTTGTTTTAATAGCAACAAGACTAGTAGAGACAGTTTTTTTGTTAATAGCGGCAGTTTTTTGTGCCACTAATAGTCTTATTTTTTGTAGTGCCTTTCTCTTTTCTATTGGGTGTGTGAGATGTACACTATCCACTATCGATAGTGCTCATTTTCTATTTTCTATGTATAATTATTCAATCCAAACACCGAAAAATAATAAATTCTCAAAGAATTGGAATGTATTGAATCTACAAATCTTTTTCTTATTGCCAAACATACCCTAAGTGTTATATTCTGATTAATGGGGCATCACTAGCATCATAAGTAGGGCTGCAATCGAGCTGGGCCGAGCCCGAGCTCTGGTCAACTCAAGCTTGGCTCTACCTTGGTGTCAACTCGGCTACTGATATCGGGTATCAGGTATCGGTCCATAGAGGATCGATATGAATCGATTGGTACCAAGGATCAAAATCTCGTTTTTTCGATACGTATCGTCCAGCCCTAAAACCGATACGTATCGGTTTCGGACGATACTCTCCGATTTTTTCCCAAAAACAAAAATTAATAAAATAAAAAAAATATCAAAACCGATAATTTGAAATTATCGGACGATAATTTCAAATTATCGGACGATAATTTCAAATTATCGTCCGATACGAACGATACATTGAACAATACGGACGATATGAACGATAATTTGACTGTTTTTTCAGGGGGGCGATAAAACCCAATTGTATCGTATCGGTGAGATCCAAAACCGATACGTATCGGTATCAGACGATATTTTGATCCATGGTTGGTACCGAGTTGTATCAGTGCATTTTTTTTAAAACAAAAATAAATAATAATAATAATAATAAAATAGGAGGTATCGGATGATACAGATATCGATATCCGAGTTGGTACCTAATACGTATCGATTTGCCAAAAAATAGATACATATCGGCCTATATTTTATACCATTTAAGTAAGAGGAGCATTTGGGGGTAGAGAGAGAGAGGCATCGACAGCATGCTTGTCTCTAAATCCAAACCATTTTGAAATTCTACTTTCTAACAACAAAAATTTACAATTTCGACCCTCACCTTATAGTTCCAAACTATGCATAAATGGACAGTTCCATGTCAAATTCCACGTCACTATTCGCCAAGTGAAATGTCCAAAATATCCCTTCTATTTTTCATTTACCAACATTTTGAAATTGTAAAGATCTAAAACACATGGTACTGAATCAAGGAGGTGCTTGTAATGTTTGGGAGCATTAAAAATGTGTAACCACAGTAAGGTAGAAATCTAGAACAGCATTTGGGTCGTTCCGATAATCAAACTCTTAAGGCCTTGTTTGAGAGCCCAAAAAGCTACATAAACTAAGACTTTTCTGCGAAAAATTAGCTTTCCGAGCATTTTCTAAGACTTTCTTTCATGCAGGAATTTTTGTGAGAGTATACCAAATATGGTTTTCTGTTAAATATATGGTTCTCGATGAATTATCACCAAAAAAGAATAAATGATTCTTCAATCACTTTTCAGGAGTTGTGCTATGCTTTAGCCGGTAATAGCAAGAATCCTAATTTTAGCATTTAATTTCACACCCCATACAAAGTGCCCAAAAATAATAGGTTGGGTACCTCTATTTGCGCCCTGTCCATCTCTAAAAACGCCCATGTCAAGAACTCCTTCAAAATCATCGATTGCTTCGGATCAGATGATGGAGATTATTTTTCACCCTGATATTGCCCACAATGGATCTTGAGATCATATAGCACCTATTAGGCGATCAATTTTTTATTCAATGTGTCACATATCTCCAAAAAATGGCCTTAAAATCATGTTTGAGTATGATATATGTCATATGATTCAAGGGTTACTTTTTTTGGATATGTGAATCACAAATTGATCGTTTGATAGGTGCTTCATGATCTCAAGTTTCACTATGTGAAGTATCAAGTTGAAAAACGACCTCCATCATCTGATCCAACGCAATCAATGGGTGGGAAGCGGCTTCTGATGTGGGCGCTTTCAATAAACAGATGCGCACAAAGAGAGGTACCCTAACAGATTTAGTAAGAGCTTAGCGGCTAAACTTTAGCCTATAATATGCATCATTTAAGCCGATAATTATGCTCCCCATATAAATTAAGTTCATAATTTAAGCTGATAATTATCCTCCCATGTAAATTGAGCAAAAATTACTAGTTATCATTTCGGTGCTAAGCGAAAACAATATATTTTGGCCAATAATTTGAATTATCAGCCGAAATTTTGAACCATGGTACCAGCTAACTACCAGTTAAATAGATTAATTTGGCATTTAAGCAATGAATGAATGACATTTAAAACACTATTGCAGTCGTATTAAAAACTCACATTAGAAATTTTATTTTCAGAATCAGCCTCGCAAAAGTCTTCAATACATTACCAATTGAAATTATATAAAATTTAACAATCATCCGATCAGTATAACTGCTTCAATGAACAACATAAATACGTGCGACTCTAGGGCGTGTAAGAAGATATTGCACTTTCCGACATTTTCTTCAAGAAAGTGAAGAACACAGGAAAATGTCAGCAATGGAAGGAAATTGAGCTCCTGGGCGACTCCAGAACACTTGTAAGGAAAATGACTTTAATTTGAAATTTCTAGGCAGAATCTGAGGAGCTCATTTTCTGGGATTTTTTTTTTCAGGGAAGCTCTGAAACTGCCCAACGAGGCCTTAGCAATTCTCTTCAAGAAAAGTTGAACGCTTGAAAGTTGCGCCCCCTCGATCCAGTTCCTTTTCTGGCAACAAAAAGGATAATTTTATCGCAATTCACCTCTGCTTTATAAGGGCTGCAACCCTTTACTTCTTAATACCACGGAACACGCCAGAGCATCCTGTTCAGAAGTGTGAATTAGAAACGAGTTTATAGCATTATTTTCACTCAAATAATAAAAAATGGTAGGAAAAGGGAACATAAACAAAAATGACAAAACTAAACTATTGTAGGAGCTGAACAATTCAGGAATTTAGGGTGTGTTTGGCATTGCTCTTTCGGAGAGTAGAAAAGAGCAGCAGCTGCTCTTTGTTGTAAAGAGGGATGTTCTTCATGTTTCAAAGAGCAGCCTCCCCTTTTTTCATGTTTTTCATATTCATTTGCAACAAAGAACACTGGCTGCTCTTTTCTACTCTTCCAAAGAGCAATGCCAAACACGGCCTTAGATACTCCGAAGCAGGAGAGGCATCGAGTAGAAGATTCACCAACACTTAACTCTGTTTTTTCTGGTAAATTGACAGGATATGTATTTGGATTCTTCAACAATAAGCTTATTTTAGAAAAAACTCCTTATTGTTTCGTAACTGATGGTTGGCGTCACCCGTTTCTCATTAGTTTGAATAAAAATCATTATACTAAGATCAGAGGAATCATGCAAGTAAATATCAACACAATCTTTGCTACTAAATGACATGGGAATGACATGGGGAAATGTGTATCGGTTATCATGACCATGGTCGGAATCCAGTTCCTAATAGCAGGAATCTTCTATTTAGTGTGCCGCTCCCGCTTCCGACCACAAAATAGTGTAATTTAAGCTTCTAATAACGCTCCCGCACCTAACCTACTACACACTTCCTGCCGCTTTCGGTAACTAAGATCCAGTCTATTTAAATAGAAGTCATCCATCGTGAATTGAGTTCATTGGCATAGTATCCACATTCAACAACAAACTTATTAACTAGACATAGAGAAATTGAAAAAGCCAAAAAGACAGCAAATACAGAAATCGGAATTTCATAACTTACAATCAGACAGGTTAGATTACGTTCCCCATGGCACAGATCCAAAAAATACCAAGTCCTTATTTTCAAACTGTCTGCCACAGTACAAAGCTCATGTGTAACTGTATATGCACGACAACTAATGAACATGCTCGATCAGTAGTCTAATTTAACGCCAATTACCATCGTCTGGTCTATACGGTTTGTTATAGACGCTTTGGGTTAATTATATTTGAAATTTTGATTCTTTTAATGGTGTAAGATCAATAGTATATTCTAACTGTGTTACATATGTTTGATAAAAAAAAAATTTATTATAAAAAGTTGCTTTTGTAGCCTTGTCAGAACTCTCATCACTAAATACTTCTTGGACAGCTCTCCATCACTAATAAGTTTGAAGGAGGACTCTTAATCACTAAATAATCCTTTAAACAATTAGGTTTGGATTTTCTTTGGCAATACAAACCATGTCTAAACTATCAACTTCTTTGAGCCTTAAAGCATAAAGCAGTAAACTGGTTCAATAATTAACCCACAGGCCATTGCTACAGAACTTCACAAGCAACAATCAATGCAAACAGCAATTCTTTTACGGAGAAGATGAACATGGCTAGCTAGAAGTCATTTTCAGCACAACATTTGAAACTACACTATGTCCCATTCTTTCACAGATCTAAGCAGAATTTTACAGTTTAAAATTTTCTACACATACCCTAATAAACAAAAAATTGAACAAAATGAAAAGTTAGAATTATTACTTTGGTAGTTGGTCTCACATACTACTACTGGTGTTCAGGCAGCCCAAATAAAAAAACCATGAGGTAGAACAGCTGGTTTGATGACACCAAATTCTGAAAGCTCAAATCTTTCACATTAGATCCTCGGGAAGAGAACAGTTCACCTGTGGCACTGGCCTGCGAAGTATGGGCATCAGACACTCAAATCCTAGCTGCTGCTCTGAAACCTGTCACTCGGCCAGTCCAATCTCTGGAGAATCTGTAAAAGGAACATGCTTGAGGGACAAAATTACTAATAAATCACGATTTTAGAAGGTTGGAAACGGATGGAAAAATTACAAAATACTAACAGGTTGAAAAGTAACATAATGGTGGGGTCACCAAGTAAAAAGAAAAAGTCGAGCCACATAATAAGTTGCTAATTTTTCTAAAGGATTTAATTATTGAAAAAAAAAATATGATCAGCAAAAAGAGGAAAACTATATTAAAAAGAAAAAAGGGTACTTACAGAGAAGACAGCGAACAGTTGTAGCCGACAAAAAAGAAAACAAAGGAAAAGACAGGCCCACGAAAAGCTACAAACTCAAAAACAGAGATGCCAAGCAAGGAGACCCCCTGGCAGAACAAACAGAAACCAAACCAGGGAGAGCAAGAGACACCCCCCCCCACCCCTCCCCCCCCCCCAGTTTCCCCCACCCCCTCACAGGATAAAATCCTTCAGGTGGCCCCAAGGGGGTATTCCAACTTAGGTCTCCTGCTTCCTGAGGCAGGTAGCTGGCCATCACACCAAACCCCTTCAGGTAGCATTCTTATATTTCTTTAACACGTTTTTCAATGAAATAAAAGAACAATCCACAAGTATGAAACAATGTCCAGTGGTCGACAGATGTTAATAGTTATTTTACTGTGCTCAGTTCTATCAGTAATAATCACAAAATAATTGTTTTATCACACTTACTTTTAGTTGGATTCAATGCCCTAGAAAGTTACTCAAACGTCTGGAAAGAGTCAATCCCGTTCTCCAAAATAAAATGGAACAATCTCAAGAAGGGTACCGGTATTTACAACCAAAGATTCTACATTCACAACCAAGGGTTCATTCATTAAAACTGTTGACTGCCTTGAATTAGATGATGGAGATCGTTTTTTGTCCTAATCTTCCATAGTCCACACTCCACACAATAGAGCTTGAGATCATGGCCTAGCTATCAAATGGTCAGATGTTGGTTCCACGTGGAACACATCCCCAAAAGTGACCCGAGAACCCTACTCATGGTACCTCTATGATCACGATCATTTCTGGGGATGTGTGCCACATGGAATCAGCATCTGCCCGTCCGATATTGGGGCCATGATCTCAAGATCAATTGTGTAAGATTGGGACGAAAAACTGTCTCTATTGTCAGATTCAAGGCAATCAATGGTTTTAAAAGGTGAAACCTCTAGTTCCGAATGTACAATTTTCGGTTGTAAATACCCGTACCATCCCAAGAAATGTGACATTCCCAGAAAGTAGAAACTGTCTTTGAGCTAGTGGGTGAGTTGTCAAGAATGGGCAGTTACAGCTCAAATACTTGAGAATCCCTGAGCTGTACCCACCCATTCTTAACAACATTTTCGAGTTGTTAAGAATGTTTTTAAGAATGAGTGGGTAAAGCTCAAGTAAGACTCAAGGATTTTTTGTTTTATTATTATTGGACTATATAAAAACTTGGTCAGGTTTACGGCACAATTCCAAATGGGGCTTAGAATATTATATGGTACATAACTGAGGTGTATGTGATCTCCTTTTCTCCGGCAGGTAGCTAATTCTGCACATCATGTATGATACCTGTTAGATTAGTTTAGAACATTGAAAACTATCCAAGCAGCATATCTCAGCCTCTCTATGGGGTTTCTATCAAGACATTTCTACCTATAGGGTTTTCCTAAAAGTGTCCACACATTAAGGTACCCATATATAAGTAACTACATGTGTATTATAATACACATGAATTCTAGACTAAAATACAGTAAGATATATTCAATGTTATATACTTATATGTGAACAATTGGTTAATAATATTGACCCAGGATTCCCATAAAATGCATAAATGATAAATAAGCCATAGAATACAAAGTAGCATGACCCACCATACATCTATGTAAAAGGGATACTGTTGGTATTAAAGGGATTTAATGGAAAAACTTTTACAATCAACAGGTCCTTTTTATATACTGATACATGGTCTTAAAATTATTATTATTATTATTTTTTTTTATCGATAAATTTGCATTGTATTAAAAAGCAGCGAGAAGCTGACAAAGACAAAACATACACCGAGCAAAGAGGACAACAGCCCAAAAAACACCAGAAAAACACAACTCCGGCGAAGGCAGCTCAGAAGAGCAGCCTCACACCTCCTAAACAGGGTCCCAAAGCGGTTCTCCCCTCTCGTTTCAGCGCTCCCTTTACGCACCCATAAAATCATAAGATCTTTGATAGATTTGAGGATCATCCCCACCGGCTGGCGTTTTCTGTTGAAAATGCAAGCATTCCGTTCAATCCAGATGCTCCAAATGACCGCAAAGAAACCAGCTTTCCAAAACACTCGTAACTCCCCTTCCCACTTGACGCTCGCCCATGTCAAATAGAGCTGATAAGGAGAGGCAGGGGAGACCCATGTCATATCAAAGGATTTGAGGATGACCCCCCAAATCCTATAAGCCAGACAGCAATGTAGAAAAAGATGGGCTGCGGTCTCCTCTTGCAGGCACATAGCACAACGATTATGCATGACTTTCCCCCGCCGAATCAACTGATCAATCGTAAGAGTTTTTTCCTTAAAAAACGACCACAAAAAAATTGACCTTTGGTGGAATGCCCGTTATCCACAATCCCACCCCGTCAAACCTAATTAAAGGATGGTTCGCTAACATCCGGAAGTAAAATTTGACGTTGAAAATCCCATCCTTACTAGGGGTCCAAACCCGTGTATCCCTTCTATGAGGATTTCTGTTCTGCTCATATAGGAGGGCCAGCAGCCGTAACAAAGGGGACAGCTCCTCGCCTCTCAAGCGTCTTGTCACGTGGTCACTTGTCCGGCAGTGTCAGCCTGTGCGGCACCTGACGCCCAATGCGCTAAGTCAGCCTATCTCTGATACCAACTGTCACGGGGGCGTCCTTCAACGCACCATCAACCCGCGCGGTGCCTTGCTACCACATGCAATGAAGCCAACAATCTCTTCATCAGCTCTGATACCACTCGCCTAGAGGACGGGAACTCCCTCTCGTGGTTACCTCTTTTTCAAGACCTACCATCTGATGTATCGTGCCCCTTACGACACGCTCGCTTGCACCAATGTGCCTCGTGCTACCATGTTCAACTAAGTCTCACGCAGCCCGCCTTCGTGTGTGTTCCGAATTACTAGCACACGTCCATACATGGCCCACATACTGTCGTGCTCAACTGAGTCCCACGCAGCTCTCGTGAAGTTGCTCAGCCGTATGCACCGCAACGCGTAGCTCAACTCATACTTCAACCTCACCTTGGGTGCCATATGGCATCACTGCGTCGACGTCCTAGGCCCACCCTTTCAGGCCTAGGAGACACTTGCGCCCCCTCTGGCAACGCAAAGCCCCGTGTGGATGGAAGGCATTCATCCAACACCTCTCCCATATAGATGGTCCAAACACCATCTATGGGTAAACAACCTGAGGACCTCAAATACGTTGGTTTGACATACCCCCATGGCACACATCTCCTGCCCGTGGCACACTGTGTCATGTCCTCAACCATCACGCTGGTGACTCCCCGCATTGTCTTCCCCTACGGCCGTGTCGCGACTACCGCAGTATGACTACATCGCGAGGCCCTCCTAGCACCACACGTCGTGTCGTCCCGACACCAAGATGTCGTGTGCCCTCTTGGTACCACATCGCATGCCCCAGGCACCAAGTCGCCACTGCCTCTACTAGGAGTACAAGCGGTCCGAGTGGCACTGCGGATGGCCCTGGTAGCCATGCTGCGTACCTCAGTCATAGGCTACAGGTGGCAATATCCCATCGCACTCCTCCCTCAAGCTCAGCAAAGAAGTTCGACATGACCCCACGGGGGTGTCTCGAAATATTGAAGACAGTCGCGAAGGAATCTTTAAGGGGCATGCTCTCAGCCCATGCATCTTCTCATAACCGAGTCCTCGTTCCGTCACCCCCTTTGTATTGAATCCATCTGGAGTAGTAGTCCCATGTCCTGCAAGCCCCTTTCCACCACGCAGAAACATTATTGGTAATAGCAATGTTGTTCCCCCATTCGCCACCAAGCTGCCCATATTTATCTGCCAAAACCACCCGCCATAGACTCTCTCTTTCTCCAGCCGTGCCAGCCCTCCAGAACCATTTCCCTAATAGCGCGATATTCACCCATCTTAACTCTCGGATCCCGAGGCCACCACAACTGATCGGTAGCTGGCAAGTGTTCCAATTCATGAGATGGTACCGTTTATCCAGACCCGATCCTTCCCATAGGAAATTCCTTTGGATTTGTTCTAGTCTGTGGATTACCTACATTGGGCATTTGAACATAGACATGTAAAAAATAGGAAAACTAGATAGGACAGACTTCACCAATAATAACCGCCCCCTACTGCTGAGTAGTTTACCCTTCCACGAGGACACCTTCGGTTCAAACCGATGAATGACCGGTTCCCAATCCTTAGCCGAAGGCTTACGCAGGCCCAAAGGGAGCTCCAAATACGTAATAGGAAACTTTTCCACCCCACAGTGCACAGTCTCTGCTACTTCTGCCAAAACCTGATCTTCAATTCCGATCCCAGTAATCGCTGATTTGCGTAAGTTGATGCATTGTCCCAACACTGCCTCATAGATGGATAAAACAACTGACAACGATCTGAACTCAGCCACCTCGGCTTTACCAAAAAAGATGGTGTCGTCCGCATATTGCGAGTGCGAGATGAATCGACCTTGAGAGCCCACTTGGATGCCGGTAGGAAGCTGAAGATGACTTGCGCGCAGCATGAGACCAGCCAAAGCCTCGCCCACTATATTGAACAAAAATGGGGAGAGGGGGTCGCCCTGTCTGATTCCCCTAGAGCTGCAAAAACATCCCACCAGAGACCCATTGATTAAAACCGAAAACCATGCGGAAGAGTAGTGTTAAGTGGTGAAAAATGCCACTTTTCACCCTTTAACCTGACCATTGATAAACCTGTGAGCACACTAATAAGCTTCTGTCAAGTGCATTTAGTAGACAGCAATGAAAGAGGACACTAATGCAGAAAACCACTCAAGAATGCCCAAAAATGGGCTATCTCTCAGCACAGGACAAACCCAGCAACAGCACACCAGAGGGTAGCACATCACTGGACCCTTGGAGCGCGTGGCTACAACAGGGCAAGGCGAAGGAAGTGAAAAGAGGCTGAAAACATCCTATCAATTGGTCACCTGAAGACTTTGATAGGAGCTGAAAGCAAAGAAAGGAAGAATTTGTGCAGTGGAAGAAGTTTTCGATAAGATCTGAAGGCAGAAGAAGGATGGATTCGTGTGGATTGAGGAGTTCGATAGGATCCAAGAACCTATCGAGCAGCTGAAAGGAAGGAAGAAACCATCCTATCGACAACCTGCCTGAGGCTTCAAGGGAACCTATCGAATGGTTTCTTCAAACCTATCGAGATGAAGACGCTGAAACAGAACCTTTCGAAGGGAACTTGAGCCTTTCGATAGGAGTGAGAGCAACCCTATCGAAATGATGGCATGCAGAGCGGAGCTTGTCGAAATGGTTCTCCAACCTGTCGAAGAGCCCCTCCAACATGTCGAATACTCCAAGCCAAGGGCTGAGAATGCTGAAACTCTAAGAGAAGGCTCATCCTATCGGAACCTATCGAAGAGATCTGAGAACCTAGCGAAAGGACAAAAATGCCCTATTTGAACCTATCGAAAGCTTCCTGAACCTGTCGAAATCGTGTGCAGAACTTCTCAGAAATTCAGCTATGCACACGTTGTGATTTGGTGACCTGCTGCACGCAACTCGAGGCACTTGGTGACCGGCACGACGGCTCCAGAAGATGCCCTAGGAAACCCTAATCGACCCACGTGCTCTAACAGAACTCTAACAAACTCTGAGGACCTTCTAGAAGGGATATTTGGCGGGAAAAACAGAGGAGAAAGCTATATATAGAGACCCCCAATTGCAATTGGAGAAGATCGAGATCTGAGCCAAATTCTGAAGATTAGAGCTTGCAGAGAAATTCTATTTTCCCTCCTTTAGCCCAACCATGGTTAGCTAATTCCCTTGGAGTAGCGAGAGAGGTTAGATCTGTAATTGGGTAAGGTTAAGAGTGCTATTGTAGGTTCCTAGCTGCACAGACTACAAATCTGAGAGTATTTCCATTGGAGAGTGACTTTGATTGCAATGTTAATGCTGTTTTTAATGCTTTAATTAGATCTAAAGTTCCTTTGGTTCCATTTGGTGATCAATCGGATTTGTGTAGAGGAGTCTGTAGATCAGCTCACTCACGTAACTGGTAGGCCTCTTGGATACCACCCGATCTCCCTGGATCTGATACTCCTGTGATTCCTTGAGTCTGTGACCTGGGAATTGCAACATCTGTAGTGGTTTTAATTGTTCTAATTGAAGCTTTAGCTTTGGAGGAGATCCCTAGGATGGTCTGTGACCATTATAGTGGACAGATCATAACCTTAGGACTAGTCCAAGCCCAGGCTCCAATTGGATTCGTCTGCTACAAATCCATGGATTCGATAAAGTCTATAGGATGGTCTGTGACCATTAAAGCGGACAAATCATAGCCTTAAGACCAAGTGGATCCTGCGATTTGAAGTGGAGCTCTCTACCCTGTAGCTATGCTTATAGCCAGTTGAGGGAGTTGTGTGCTCTGAACCTCTGTAGCATAATTAATTGAATCTGATTTCAGTGAAAACCAATCTCCAAGCTACTCTTCTCCATTTTCTGCTTTTTACCTCTTTCCCCTGCAAGATCTAAGATCCTAAACTCGATCCAAGTTAGTCTATGTTTAATTTTAGCTTAGCTTAAGTGGCAATTCATTTTAAACCTCTCCCTTGTCTTTTAGCTAACGTAGCATTAGTTAGGGTGCCAGATCTAATACAGATCTAGAGATTTATCATATTTTAAAACCAACCTCCCTGTGGACATTCCCTTACCATCTTTGTAAAACTTGCTACAACAGACCCTGATTACTTGCAGGTCTATGTGAGTGTATTCTGCCTAGTTTTATTGATGATTTTAGACTCTCATTTGAGGGAAGGCAAACACGCCAACAAGTAGCATGCCCTCATCCACTTCTTCCATCGAGACCCAAACCCAAGCCTTTCGAGCATGTAGTCTAGACGGTTCCAGCTCACCCGGTCATAAGCTTTCTCCATGTCAACCTTCCAAAGGGCAGCGGGTTGGCGCCCACAATGCACCGAGTGCACCACCTTCTGAGTTACTGCCACTAGGTCTACCAACTGCCTCCCATGCACAAAAACCCCTTGATTAGCCGAAATGATTTTTGCCATTAAAGGCTTGATACGATTGGCAAGAACCTTCGATAAAATCTTTTACACACGGTTGAGCAGGTAGATCAAGCGAAAATTTGAGAGGTCCTCAGCGCCTTCTTTTTTTGGAATGAGTGTGATGAAAGTGGAATTAAGACGTCGGCCAATAAAGTTGTTCGCATGGAACTCGCGAAGCACCTCCATGAGTTCTACCTTGATGATAGCTCAAAAATGTCGGTAAAACTCTAACGTGAAACCATCTGGCCCTGGTGCTTTGTTTTTACAGCCATGCTTGATGGCCCGCTATACCTCGCCCTCACTGAATGGCCGTTCTATATCGATTTTGTCCTCTTCCGTGATGGTGTTGAACTACAGCCCATCCAGCTCTGGCCTCGGCCAGCCCTCATCGGTATACAAGGACTTGTAGAAACCCACAACCTGGTTTTTAATCTGATCCGGATCCGCGAACGTCTCACCCTCAACCGACATTTGTCCTAGAAAATTAACTTTAATTCTAGCGTTGGCCACCGCATGAAAAAATTTGGAATTGTTGTCCCCGGTTTTCAGCCATTGCACCTTAGATTTCTGACGCCAGCATACTTCCTCGGCAAGACATTTGTCAGAGAACTCGATCTTCTTCCTCAACCTCTCCTCCCTTTCAATCTCCATCAAAACCCGGCGTTCCTCAAGATCATCTAGCTCAACTCCGCTTTTGCAATGTGAACCAGCCCAAATACCTCCTTGTTCCACTCTTTAATCTGACACTTGAGCCATTGCAACTTAGATATGAAGCGGAAGGTAGCCATCCCCGTCGGCGTTGATTCGTTCCACCACAAGGGAACCGCCTCATTGAATTTTGCATCTAGCAACCACATATTTTGAAAACGAAAGGGAGAGGGTCGCTTTTCCCGCGATTCACACTGAAGCAACAGCGGGCGATGATCAGACACAGCCCTAGCAAGACCCAAAAGCCTTGCGGTCGGGAAAATATCGAGCCACTCACAGGACACAAGAAATCGATCGATACGGCTAAGGGATGGCACCTCCTGAAGGTTGGACCATGTGAACAAACCACCCGAGAGCAGAAGATCGATCATCTCCCAACCATTGATGAAGACGTTAAAATCTCGCATGACTGCCCGATCCGGCGGGCCTCCTTGCTTCTCATGCGGCCATCGAATGGCGTTAAAGTCTCCCCCCCAACAACGCGGGAAGTCCCACCTAGCAGCCATGGCTGCCAATTAGAACTAGAAATCCCTTCTTTCCCTATTGGCGGAGGGACCGTAGATTCCCGAAAAATTCCACATCTTCCCAGTGTCCCGGTTTTGGAGCACCACCGATGCCGAATAACGGTCCAACTCCTCGTCGACCTTTTCGAATACCATGTTGTTCCATGCCACCAGAATACCCCCTAAAGCCCCTATGGAATCAACCCCGATCCGTCCCCACCTATTACCTCCAAGCACCGACGCGACCTTGACTCGATTGCAACCTCCTCACTTCGTTTCTTGAAGTGTGAGCACTGCCGGATTATTTACAGCAATCACTTTTTTTACAGTAGCTCATTTGTTCACGTCGCAGATACCCCGTACATTTCAAGAAAACATCTTCATTCAGTCAAGATCAGATGCCCGCCCAAATCAAGATTCAGAGACACTAGACGCCTCCTGCTCCCCTTCCATCAAACATCCCCCACTGTAATCTGGCAAGTTCCCGTGATTTGGAACTCCTCTTCTTATTAGTCGACGAGCTCCGTTGTAAGAGTATAGAGTTGAAGACCTCCCGTAAGGTTTCATCCGACCCTTGAAAGGACATCCCCAGTTCCCGACCAACTCGAATCAAACTATTCACCTCATCTGAACCAACGGGGCTGGCGGAATTCTCTTCACAGTAGGGAGAAGAGGTATCCGATGAATTGGAACCCCTTGACTGGGGGAAGGAGCATTGGACCCATCCACCCTTACCGTCCCGACGAAGAGATCTGATAGGACAAATGTCCACTGTTGAGGAATCGGATGAAGAAATGGGGAGATCATCGGACGAATCGGATGCGTTGGACAATATGGGCACAACCGCAAATTGGCAGTGAGGCGGGAGCATCTCGCTCAGTTTAAACATGGTGAATATAGGATCCTCTATACCCAAGCTCAGGTCCAATACGCAACTACTCAAAGTGGATCTGGAAAACTCCCGAGGCCTTACCTCGTTCAGCTTGAGCCGACCCCCCGAATGGAGGATATCCTGGGCCCACAGTTCCAATGGTGAAAGTCTCAGACCCGAAATCTTTAGAATCAGAGATCTGGTCCTCCCCAAGCCCGTCCCCTTATTAATCGCCAAGAAAATGGACCCGTAGAGACCTGTATTGATAGCCCAAGCAGCCTAGTTGTTGTTTGAGTTGTAGAGGCCACGAGTACCTGTATTGATAGCCCAAGCGACGTGGTTGTCGTTTGAGTTGTAGAGGCCATGTGTTTCCCCCACATGCGTATATCTCCCCACAGCACCTCCAGCTTGGTCCCCCTTGAGACAAAAAAGTGCACTCTCGGTCAAAAGCACGTGCTAAGCTATTTCCCTTCATACCCACCCTTCCACGCGTTGCCTTTCCCGTAAAGGTTGTAGTAGAGCAATTGGTTGCCACCTCAAAAACACCTATTTCAAAATTGTGGGCAATACCAGGATCCGGTATTCGATCCAGACACCCAACGTCTAGAGAACTCCCACGTGTCGCTATTCCTCCACATGTCGCTTCCAGACCTATGGGATCTACATGTCCTTGCTAGTCCTTTTTAGACCCAACGGTTCATCCCTCTCCAAACGCAGTACATAATTCAAAAAAAATTCCATTGGGGAACCGTCGGAAGATCGCACCATCGTGGTTGTTGGATTTACCACCGGTACATCGACGTGTTCTGTGGTTGGGCCTACTCCCTCACCCCGCCCGAATTCCGACGTACCTCTGCTATCCCAATTCTCCGGAGAGTTCGGCTTCGAAATCGGCTTTGACGGTACAAATTCACCCTCCTCTAACTCGTCGCCCGACGTACGATGGTCCCCCGATGCCAACCCGACGGACCACATCGCGGATGCCCAACAATGTTGCGTTACCGTCGGGGGTGGGGGCATATCCCCTTGCGAGGGTAATCTCCGCCACCGGCCAACCAAGTCTACTCCGTTCCTAGCTGGGTCAATGAACGGCGGGCATTTTTCACCGGTACCACTGAACATGGCTTCCTCGCCTCCGACGGGCCTTCGCGTTTCCTTCTCCGGATGCCGCGAGATGAAAGCCCGTTGACCCAGCTCCACCTCTAGGAAGATCCGAACACACAGGCCATCCATTCGGATAACACAACTGCGAGGGATGTCGTCGAGGCGGTTCACGACATCTAGGATACGGGTGAATGACGTTTCCCACAAATCAACCGTGCTCCGATCGATGGTGATGAGAGACCCGCAGAGAGAACCGACGACCTCGAAGATCGCAGGACACCAGGTGTGTAGCGGGAGACCCTAAATCCGGACCCAGGTTCCCCCATCAAACCGACAAGGAGAAACATCTCCGGCGTGTACATCCCAGCGTCGGCAGTCGACAGTGACCCCATCCACCTGGAATGATTTTTTTGCTCAAAAGTTTTCGGCGGTGGTCTCATTTCGGAAACACCAAGTAGTTAGTAGGCCCAAAAGTAGAAATAGTCGGCCTAGAATCGAGGCCCCAGCATCGCTGTAACCATTTGTAGATTTGTATAGGTAGCAATGCATTAGGGGGGAAGCGTATCGCAGACCAGAAAAAAGGTAGGTTAGTAGCTAGAACTTTCAACTCCGGGCCATCGCACTCCAAGGTAGGTGATTCAGGATACCCATCTTTCGTCCATGCCCGGGGTCGGTGAGAGGGAACTCACGCAAGTGAGGCCCTCAAAGTTCGCGGTGTTTCGAACTACCGAGTCGAAGGAGATGCCCTGGTGGACCCCACCAAATCGCACGTGGTGGGTTCCACCGCTCTATCTCGGTCTGCGAGTCCATCGAAAACGCCTACAATCAACCACCCATCTTGGAGGTTCCGTGCCTGATTGCCATTAATGACTACCTGCTCTAGAACCTTTCCCCTCACGGTCTGGAACCCGCTGTCTAATACAGTGGCCCCAGCCGATCGTCGTTCTTTGCAGCCAATGCGATGGCACCGTGTCAGTCTTCGGAAGTTGACATTGCGGGAAGCCGGACGCACCCAATCACCCACCCGAAGCACCACCGGTTTATAAGTCTGAGTATTCATGCCTCCACCTCCCACTAGTGTTACCTATATGGGTCTTAAAATTATAACTTGAGGTAATAAAAAAGTTTAAATACATAAATTGGCACAGGGCTTATAAAAACAGGTGTTCTTTGAGATGTTCTTTCAAGAAATTTTGAATAAAATAAATTAAGGATTCAACTCTTTGTTTAATACTTGTGAGCCATTAAATATAAATAAAAGGTAACTATTGTCTTAAAAACTAAACAAAATTTTCTCCGAGAAACTCCATGACAGAAATGATATAAAGCCATGAACCAGATATCAAAACATGAGAAGATCCATTTTAGCCTTGACATTTTCTCGAACGATAAATATAAAAGGAAAAAAACTTACTTTCGGCAGATCATCTTATCTTGGTTATACTTTCTGGGTAACGCCACCAAGAACGACTTAATAATCCCAACCACAAAGCCTCAGAACAAGATGCAGAGTCGATATTGAAGAAGTGCATAAAATAAAAATCTTGAGAAAGTTGAGATTTAGGGTTCAATCAAAACAGGGATTTAGGTTTCAATTAAAACAGGAATTTAGGTTTCAGAAAAGGGATTTAAGGATTTCCATGGGTTCAATCAAAATAGGGATATAGGGTCATGGATCAAAATATCGTCCGATACCGATACGTATCGGTTTTGGACTTGAACGATACGGTAAATAGGGTATTTCTCGGGGCCCCTTAAAAACAGTCAAATTATCGTTTGTATCGTCCGTATCGTCCGATAATTTCAAATTATCGTCCAGTATGGCCCCCAGCTTCAAGTGACGAAAGCAATTTATCAGTATGTATCGTCCAGAACCGATACGTATCATCCGGTACGTATTGGTTTTGGAGCTGAACGATACATATCAAAAAATCTAGATTTTGATCCATGTATAGGGTTCAATTAGAAGATTGGAAATAGTGGTTGAATCAAAACAGAATTAAAAATTAAAATAAAGAATGAAAATGAAATAAGAGAAGCCAAAAGCTTACTAGAAATTAGCAGTCATTTTCTGGCAGGAGGTTGCCTGTCGCTGAAGATGTCAGAAAACGGATGGGACTGCTTGTTGTTGGTCTGTGTGACTGAGTTGAGAGAGAGAGAGAGAGAGAGAGAGAGAGAGAGAGAGAGTTAGGGCGAGCAGGTTTCAAGTTGCTTAAAAAAAATATTCTGCTCAAAGGCTAATGGATGGGAAGGGGTGTTGAAGTAGATTTTGGGAGGCCATATGTGTAGACCATAAGCCCCCCTAAGATTTCCCCCACCTAACAACTTATGTAGATCTGCCCCTGACAATGTCCAAATCTTCAATAGAAACAGGAATCAATATCTCTTGGTAATTGGCTGCTGAATTCACTCAGGGGAACCAATTAAAACTTGTTGATCGTATAAGCAGAATTTGAATTTGGACCTTGATATGGCAGTAGGAGCACTGCCAAACCAAGAAGGCCTGGCTCTGGGGCGGAGCCAAGATTTCATCCAAGGTGGCCCAAGCGATGCTCAATAGATGTTGTTACCAATTATGTTATCATTTTTTTTCTCAATAACAATGCCCAAATACAAGAAATTAGAGTTGGATATGGTAAATCACCTGTTTCAAACACTAATGTGGAACAGCTCACATTTTGGGTATGTACCAAGCAGAGTCAACATGTGTGTCATTTGATGGTACGTCCAGGATCTAAAGATCTATGGTGCTGAAGATTAGAATGAAAACATTTCCTGTTAAAACTCATAATCTAATTACATAATCGAGGAAATAACTAAGACAAGAATACCTTAATGAGGGTTTATGAGGGAGAGATAGAGAGGAGAGGGGGAGAAAGGAGAGAGCATGGACACTAGATGGACTACATTGTTGCTAATAAGATATTGAATTACATGAGATAGTGACGCGGGACAACGACCCTCAAACACGTGAGTGCTAATGATATGTTAATTTGCCAAAATTAGAATAATTAATTGAGCGATGAAACACAAATTAAAGCAATCCCTTGGAGTTTTGCGGAATTCCGCTGAAGTGACCATGCTTGATTCACTTAGTGCCCAATCCGGCGTGCGGGATCTGTAGGATTTGTGGAAGGTGCGATCCTATAGATAGAGCTCTAGTATCCTCTAAGTCAGGGCGCTCGCTAGTTGATCGGTGTGGTTTCTCATAGTTCGTTGCTAGGGCTTTGAAGGGGGCGATAGATCGGCATGATTGGAGTGATCTCGAGCCCAACAACGGTTGTGGATCAGTGGGTATCGAAGAGAATCAACCCATAAGGATGGACATCAAGATAACTCAAGATCTAGGGTTTTGGGGGTCTTAAACATTCAAACATATGGAAATAGAAGACAATAGCAAAGCTAAATAAGAACAAGTAAATAGAAGATCAAAGATAATATGGGCATCTCACCCTTGGCCTCACACTAAACCCACATGGAGAAGAAGACTCACTCTCCATTAATGCTTCTCACAAGCCCAAGTGTTTACACTTTTTTTTATAAAATCAACCAATGTCAAAAATGGCTTACATTATAAACTTTGATAGCAAGTACCTAGAAGTTCTAACCCTAGAATAGAAAAGTACAAAATTGCCCTAAAAGGTAACCTAAAAGCTTTTAAAAACAAAGAAAAACAAAAGAAGAAACAAGCTCAAATCGGGCAAATACATCATCTGACTCGCTCGAGCGGGTTTGGTTCTCGCTCAAGCGGGAATCTTAAAAGGGGTCGCTCGAGCGACAATGAGGGATTGCTCGAGAGACAATCAGGGATTGCTCAAGCGAAGTTTGGCCGAAAGTTTTAGCCATGCTTTCTGTTGCATTCTCGCTCGAGCGACAACTGGCATAAAGTTGGCCTATTTTTCTGAAGCACTCTCGCTCAAATGAGAATGGTGCTCGCTCGAGTGAACATAGGCAGTGATCCTCATTGTTGCTCCTATCCTCATTGCTACTCTTCAAGGCCCCTCCTTGGTAGATGTTGGCGCCGCGTGGCTCCTCCGTCGCTTCTTCTGGTGATACACCTTGTGTGATCTGAAACCTAGGTCCTCAATGTCGACGTCCCCGCTAATTCCCCCAAACCAAAAGGATTTCATCACCAATGAAGAGTGATTGTCATATCGATCTAACATATCGGGGTCTAGGCGGCGGATATAGTCTTCATTGTCCCACGTGTTCTCAGATTCCGACTTAAATATTTTTGAAACCCTCCGCCCTGGGTGGAGACCATAAGATCATCCAAGATCTTTTCGATTGCTTCTCTTTTCGGCTTGCTTGGAGGATGAAGCGGTAAGACCTAACCCGAACCATCACATGATCACCGATTTGGAATTCTTTGAAATGCTTATGCGAATCTGCCAATAATTTGTAATGATCATTGCTCAAATTAATTTTACGTCTAATTTTGGTATGCAAGTTATGAATATGTTGTGCAAATACATTTGCGGACTTAGAGGGGCGGTGAGATGCGGACATAGGGATCAAATCTAGGGGGCAAGGATCAAAATACCGGAATCCGGTACGTATCGTCCATGCCTCCAAGACAATACGTACTGGGTATCGACCGATACATTCAATGTATCGGCGATACATTGAATGTATCAGTTCGATACATTCAAATTTTATTTTATTTTTCCAAAAAATCTAAAAAAATAAATTTAATGATTTCCCATTTATTTCAACTTTTTTTAAATTTTATTTAAGACTTATCTGATGCATATTTCATAATTTTATCAACACATAACCTAAATTTCATTATACATGACTCATAATCAACATTAAAAGGTATAGTGTACATGAATAACTTACCTTAAAACCACATTGAATTTCTTGGTGGTTCTTGGCCCTCGTGATCATCATCATCATCGATGCACGAGTTTTCCCTATAATGTTGGCCATATTGATACCCATGATCATATGTGCCCCCTTGAAACTGAGGCATTAGTGACGAATATGGCTCACTGTAATAGGTAAAGGCTGGTCCTCCAAAAATTTGACCAACGAAGTCATATGGCCCGGGGTAGGTTGGTTAAGGCCGATCGTATGGGTTACTGGTTGATGAATCTTCGATATTTTGTAAACTAAATTCCCCGTAGCTAGAAGTCACATAGCCCACATCATCTTGTGGACCTTGTGGTGGTGGTGGTGGTGGTAGTGGTGTTTGGTAAGATTCTGATGCTCCTCTTCCTTCAATCCCTCCACCTCTAAATGTAGGAGTGTCATACATTGTTATCGGGTCATCATCCCATGAGGCAATACCTCCATAAGAATAAGGATCAATATCATCCGCTCCACCACTAGTGCCAGCGTGGGGTTCATCACCTCCATCATCACCCCCACTATCACCCCCATCGTCGTTATCATGACTATCGGGCTGCGTTTCGTCATCAGATCCAACCACTAAATGACGATTCAATCTTCTTTTCCGCCTCGGTGGTTGGGAAGCCTGCTCCTCCGCTAATCTTTCAGTATTATCCAGCCATGCGGTACCCTCAGTATCAAACACTGGCTCTTCTCTCTCTTCAATCCACTCATTCAAAGGGTCATCCTCCGTGAATATATAATCCAACTTGATAGGATCATAATATTCACTATCTATAAGGTAGAATATGATAGATGAATTAGTATATGCATCATCAATTAGATCAAATAAAAATTGTATGAACTAAGACTTCATAAAATTGTTTACCACGATTGGTCATCTCCATATTTATGACCCTTAATCGCATGTTGTAGTGGCAATAGACTAACCTTTCCAATCGTTTCATAGTTAGCCTATTCCTTGTCTTCGTATGAATGAGAGAGAATGTGCTCCAATTTTGCTTACAGTTGGACGAGGAACATATTTGCGATAAAACCCTCATTGCAACTCGCCTCAGTATCGGGCCATCACCTTCATAATGCATCCACCAATCAGCGGGTTTATCGTACTTAATTTGTGATTGTGCCAACGGGGTCTCAAATGATTCATGTCTCTTACGAAGTATGTCAATCTACAAAGATGGAATACAATAACTCACATATCAATATAATGTTAATATGACATTTGACTTATTACTCAGAACCAGAAGCTATAATTACTCACTATCTCTGATGGCTTGACCTTGGTCGGCCAACTCAGGGAGCATTTGTTGGATCACATTAAGTAAACTGTTGTACACTACATCGGCCTCACTCATGTCACAGTGTCGTGTATACTGGAAGGCCGGATTCAAGTAATGCGCTATACATCAAATATGGA
Source organism: Chloranthus sessilifolius (assembly GCA_021018995.1). Classification (NCBI taxonomy): domain Eukaryota; kingdom Viridiplantae; phylum Streptophyta; class Magnoliopsida; order Chloranthales; family Chloranthaceae; genus Chloranthus; species Chloranthus sessilifolius. The sequence continues at coordinate 115,412,712 of CM037585.1, forward strand.
CAATTTCATCAATAGGTCAAAACAAGGAATAATATGAAATTTAAAAAAAAAAAAAATCACTACATAAGCAGTTTAGCATGTTATACCTGCGGCATGCAAATACTGATGGAATTGTGTATCCCACCTCTTGTCGATGATCGCTCAATATCATTTATATTTTGTAGGACATTTAATTTTAATAGCCATTTTTGCTTTATCCATCGACTGTAAACATACCCCATGGTTGGTTTCTCATCACCATCTACCAACCTCAACACTTGAACCAACGGGGTAGTGACCGCAATCAGGTGGCCAACATCTGCCCAAAACTCAGGGCTATAGATCAGGTTAGCAACTTCATTGCAAGCAGGTCTCTTTGCTAGTGTGAGTTATAACTCATGTTTTGTCCATGTTTCGGAGTTGACCATGTTTTTCAGCTCACGCCTATACCTAGCTAAGCTCTGTAGGGCTAGAAACTATGTCGTAAACCATGTAATCGTAGGCCGGAGTAGCTCATTCTTGGTGAAGTCTCTCATCAAATTTACCAACTTGTCACTATTGTATAGGTAGAAAGTAACCGTTTTTTCCTTCTGAATAGTTGCCTGTGCCTTGCTTCTCTTTCCCAAATCCTCAAGAATGAGGTCCACGTAATGAGCGGCACACGGAGTCCAGTACAAGTGACATCTCTTCAACATTAACTGTCTTCCTGCGGCTTTGAAATTGGCGGCATTATCTGTTACCACCTGCACAACCCGGTGCTCTCCAACATCTTCAAGTACTTTATCCATTCATTGAAAGAGGTAATCAACCGTCTTCGCGTGTTTAGAAGCATCAACTGATTTTAGAAATACGATCCCGACATTGCTGTAGACTAAAAAGTTGATCAAACTCTTCCTTGTGGGACCGGTTCATCCATCACACATGATTGTGCAACCTCTCTCATCCCATACTTCCTCAAAACTCTTCACATAAGCTCATATCTCCTCGTACTCATCATCTAATAAGGGCCCAGATACCTCGTATGCAGAAGACTTTTTTACTCCTGGACCAGCTTCTGCACTTGTATTAATCATACTTTTAAAATACGGCGACTCCACAACTTGAGTCGGAATGTGATTGTATATCACGAACTTTGCAATCGATTTTTCAAGCCTCTTCCCCCATTTTTTCAGTGAAATTATACTCAATTTACTTTGCTTGGAGCTTTCTGTCCGATACACGAACGCATCCATGGAACCTGTAGTACGACCTGTAGTAGACGGCCTGGTGTCCCTCAATGATGCTGACCTACGCAACCCGGCGCTCTTCTGAATGTCCTCATCAACATCAACAACATGGGGCATATGCCTAGATCCACAACCACCAGCAGGCATGGATAGGCCCCTCAAGCCGGATCGAAACCGATAATCAACTTCTTCTTGATCTCCTATTAAAGAGAATCAACCCACAAGGATGGACATAAAGATAACTCAAGATCTAGGGTTTTGGAGGTTTTAAACATTCAAATGGATGGAAATAAAAGTAAGACAATAGCAAAGCTAAATAAGAACAAGTAAAGAGAAGATCAAAGATAACATGGGCATCTCACCCTTAGCCTCACACCAAACTCACATGGGGAAGAAGACTCACTCTCCATTAACGCTTGTCACAAGCTCAAGTGTTTACACTTTTTTTTTATAAAATCAACCAATGTCAAAAATGGCTTACATCATAACCTTTTATAGCAAGTACCCAAAAGTTCTTACCCTAAAATAGAAAAATGCAAAGTTACCATAAAAGGTAACCTAAAAACTTTTAAAAACAAAGGAAAACAAAAGAAGAAACAAGCCCAAATCGGGCAAATACATCATCTGACTCGCTCGAGTGGGTTTGGTTCTCGCTCGAGAGGGAATCTTAAAAGGGATCGCTCGAGCAACAACCAGCGTTTGCTCGAGCGAAGTTTGGCCGAAAGTTTTAGCTATGCTTTCTTATGCATTCTCGCTCAAGCGACAGATGACCGAAGTTGGCTTGTTTTTCTGAAGCACTCTCGCTCGAGCGAGAATGGTGCTCACTCGAGTGAACATAGGCAGTGATCCTCGTTGCTGCTCCTATCCTCATTGCTGCTCCTCAAGGCCTCTCCTTGGTAGATGTTGGCGCTCCATGGCTCCTCCGTCGCTTCTTCCAGCAGTACACCTTGTGTGGTCCGAAACCTAAGTCCTCGGTGATAGCATCCCCGCCAGATAGCCTCTATATATAGAGGGCGGCCTCAATACATAACTCATTTCCAACTAATATGGGACTGCACCTATACCCACAAGATAATTAGACTCAATGACCTATACCATAACACATATGGTAACACACAAAATATATAATCCCTAAACATATATGAACCAACCATTACCTCTAACACTCCCCCTCAAGTTGGAGCATCCACATCATGGAGGTCCAACTTGCCAATAAATGCATAAATGCATACACGTTTACCAAGGATCAAAATTTCGGCCAAAATTCCGGTTTCGGGCATGACTGAAACCGAAATCCAAAAATTTGGCCAAAATTTCGGTTGAAATTTTGATCCCCATACAAAAGTGACCAAAATTTCGGTCTAAAATTTCGTTTCGGTGGGGACCGAAACCGATAATTTGGACCGACATTTCAGTCATTTTGGCCGAAATTTTGATCCTTGACGTTTACACTGTCATCGCCCCATAACTTGACATGGCACAACCCAACGTCTTGCACCTAAATAACCAAGAATAATATCCAATAACATGGTGCAAACACTTGCACTCACCAACAACTCGGTGCAACACTTTGCACTCACTTCCAAATTCACCAACCATATTAGCCACGTCATCCATCATCCTCATGGTACTAAGCAACCAACAATTATCATCACGATCACAAGGCAGATTTCTTCATTTTTGTATGAATACAACATAGGGGTCTTATACAAGCCAGCAACATATCAAACCTTTAGGAGCTTCAGCTCCTTATAATGCAAACAAATAAAAGACTTCTGTCACCCTTCCCCTGCTCTTCGTCTCTTCTTCGTCTTCTTCTTCTAGCAGCCACACCATCATCATTGTTTTCCCGTAGGACAGACATATGACACTATCAACTGCAGCACAAGCAGCCCATCACCGACCTATATAGAAATTGTAGCAACATTTGGTTTAAGATGGCCTTTGATACTGCTAAGGAAATTTGAAACATGACGAATTATGTTTTGGTAATTAAGTCCAAAACAGAAGTGCCAGAAATGACCAATCATGTGAAAGCATGGTATCAAAACTCAGCCAACAACATACAGGTCAGTATCGGCCGATAGTGCCTCGGTATCTCGGTATCGGCCGATACTAACTGATACAATTATTTTTTTCATTGTTTTCCAAAAAGAAAACCATCGATATGGTATCGCGATACCGTATTCGTATCAGCCGATAAGTGTTGGTTCAAGATGGACCAATACCCGATACCGACACTGAATGTAGAATTCCCTTTTGAAAAAAAAAAAAGAGAGAAATATGATGAAACAAGGGTTTAAAGAGGACTGTCGAATCTGCATATGGGCTGCTCAAAACACCACACAACAAAAGTTGAAGAGGAAGGAGAGCCGATCCGAGTGGTCTTAAAAAATTGATCACCTGAGGTCAAAGCTTGACCTAGGGCTGACGTCAGCAGGTTCACAATTTTTTTTTCTTAGCTGCATCCTTCAACTTATACACCTCCACCTCCCTTCTCTTATTGCTTTTTTTTTTTTTCATTTTCAAAAACCTCTTTTTTTCTTTTCAAGGCTGCCTGCAGCAACAACTCTTCGGATCCTTTTTCTTTCTTCTTCATTGGCTACAACCACCACCACTCCTTTTCATTTCATCTTCACTTCTTCAAATCTCCTCCTATTCTCCCCTCAAAAAAGGTTAAGGTCACATAGATGAACCGGAATGGTTAGAAAGATGATAATACATACCAAAAATCAAGGTTGGGTGTGGCTGCTATACAAGGATAACATGGCTGTAATGTCACTATAACTGAACCCTCGATGGAGGTGAAAGAAGGAACATATGTTGGAAAAACAAGGACTATGGAGCAAAAATGGTTTCCGATTTTTAATCGACAAAGATCCGTCTATCAGGAGATGTGCAGAGCATATGTCAAATGAAACCAACTCAGACAATACTAGAGACTAGGGATCAATCCGCACTAATACGATATTAAAGCTAAGAAACAACTAATATGATAAAGGAAATGACTAAGAGAAGAATACCCTAATGAGGGTTATAAGAGAGAGATGGAGAAGAAGTGGAAAGAGGCGAGAGCATTATGAGACTTGATCCGAATCTGGCCTGCACCCAACTTGAGTCCTACTGAAGCCATGGGAAGTTTGGATCCATTAACACCTGAATCCGGAATGAAGAGCAACACCCAAACCCCAATAAGACCCACCAAAAGCCTTTGTGGCACTAGTGGTACACAAAAGGAATGGGTGATCATTGGTCAGATGCTTCGGGCCAAACCAATTTCTAGGGTGTGACGGGTGGTGTGTACAGGGCCTCTTGGCAGGAGGTTCGATCTGTCACCCCCCTTTTCGGTCCGTCCGCGGCACCTGAACCCGAAACATCACCGTATTCAGACAATTCAGGAGATAGTTTAGTTGCTCACCGGTCGCAGTACGACACCTGAACCTGAAGCTACGATTAGATCCGATTGGATCTAATCCTTTCAGATTCCACAGATCCCGTCAATTTGGTATGGTCCTATCTGACTCAACCCCAGAACTTAATACGGCCGGCCAGTTTTAGATGGTGGAACAGGGGGAGGTCGTGCCCATTCTCTCTCCAGGCACGAGCAGGAAAATCAAAATATCAGACCGAATACATATATAATTGATTTCAAATCCTTGCTACCCTACCCTTAACCCACACCTCCTAGCCTCGCATCAAGCACCCTGACCCATGCTACACCTCCCTACCCCATAGCCTTGCATCATCCACCATCACCCAGCACCCTAGCCCTCCACTATTCACTTCATACTCCTCACATCAGTACACACGACTCTCTTCTATAAATTGAGACCGATGCACCCACTTAAAATCCCAACCAACGCGTGCTCTTCTTCTTCTCCACCTCATCAGCACTACACCACAAGTGCAACCCGATCACCTCCATCTTCTTCTCCATGACCCAACAACCACCACCACCAACACCACGATGATTGCAGCCAAGCCACCACATGACATCTGTCATCATCACCATTTGCAACCGCTCTCCCCACACAGTCACCACCTTCCACCTCTCAAACACCGTGTTCCACCACCCCAGCCACCACCTTTTTCTAAACACTTTTCCCCATCCCCTCTCGCTCACAAATGTGTACGGCATGACCGCCATTAATTAAAAGGGCCATTTCCCAGTGCTGGTCTCAGATGTTTGAGGTGCTAGGAGGGGTATACACCTAACCTTTGGTTTTTTACACGCAAAGTGGCTGCTCTCTAGACTCCAGGCATGGCCACCGTTAATGGAACCCAAAAACAGGGATTTTTGTGGCCCCTGTTCAAGCACACACCACCGCCATCAGCAAGGGTTGCCCACACACTTGACCGTGCTACTCTTGACCGCTCCCCATATCCGAACAAACTCGATCATTCGGTCTCTCCCTGATGCCAAACTGATCGGAAAACCTGCCAATATTCTTTCTACAAAACATCCCCAACCTCCTCTTTCCACCCACTTCCCAACAACGAGAAACCATGACTAATTTAATCACCTCCACCCCTCTTGACTCTCTTAAACCCCAACTCCCCCCCCCCCTTCTCCCAAACTGCCCTCAGACCACCATTTGGCAAAAAGTGGTCAGAAACTGTCACCAAAAAACTATAAAATGGAGCATAAATGCTCCTCTCTCTCTCTCTCTCTCTCTCTCTCTCTCTCTCTCTCTACCATTTTTCGTGATCATTGAGCATTGCCCTCCCGAAAACCAACCCAGAAGCCTCACCCTTGCCTCCACCTCACCTTTCACCCCTTGCCAACCGCCGACAAGCTCCACCGATCAATATAAAATGGCTCATGAAACCGCTTCTCCTTCTCTAACCCATGATTTACGTAACACTACTTTTCTTATAATTATATATATAATATATGTTATAGTTAGTTTTATAATTATTATTAGTAATAATATTATTTTAAGTATTATTATTGTAATTTTCATTATTATTTCTAATTGTCATTATTTTTTGGTATTGTATTATTATATTAATGCTATTATTGTTATTATTATTATTTTGCAAATTTTATTAACATTATCATACAGATAGACTTTTATTCTTAATACCACTTATTATTCCTAATAATTATTATTTTTATGTTAATATTACGAAAATAAATTATTATAATTATTAGACCATCAATAATGACATTATTATTATTTCATACCATCTTTATTATTTGGGTGGTCAGGTGCGGTTTCAATGATCAGTTCCAGGGGATAATAATACTCTCTCTCTCTCTCCCCCTCTCCCGACGAAAAGTTAGAATGACTGATGGCCAGGATCTCAATCCTGCACAATTAGAAATCGTAAACGCAGATATTAACTTAAAATCTTATCATTAGTATAGGATTTAATATATCCTATTAAACCTTAATTATAAACTAAACTCCCAGATATTGTTGTTGAATGACGCCATTGTGTGATTCTGTTATGACGATTTATGCAATCCTAGTATCTCTCTCTTAGGGCCCGTTTGGATAGAACCTAGTAAAATGGAGTAAAGTTGTTGATTTTTTATTCCATTTTCCCATGTATTCTTAACTTACGGGAATACGCAGTAATACGGAGGAATCCTACGTTTTACCACACTTATCACTGTCTGATAGCAATTTGTCTGTGTGAGAAATGCAGGAATACTCAAAATCCAGTGTTTGGATACAAGTTTGGAAAACACGGTAAAATGGAGTAAAAAATGAGATTCACATATGAATCTCTATATACATTCTCATTTCATACACCTGATCATAAAATAGAATTCACCTATGAAGCCTGTTATGACATTCTCATTTCTTACAACAAATATAATCATCATGAGAGAGAGAGAGAGATGTAACCAGCCCATCTCAACAAAAAAAAAAAACCTAGCAGCAGCTATGTTGCAACTGTGAGAGAGAGAGAGATGGAACCAGCCCATCTCAAAAAAAAGGAGGCAGCAGCATAGCTGCGATAGGGAGAGGGAGAGAGAGAAGGAACCATCCCATCTACAAAATAAATAAATTTGCAGCAGCATAGCTGGGATGGGAGGAGAGATAGAGACAGATAAAAAAAAAAAAGATAGCTGCTATGGGGAGAGAGATAGACAGAGATTGTATGAAGGGATTGAAAAAAATAATTGAAAGGGGCGTACCTGGAGGAGAAGAGGAGCTGCTGGAGGGAGGAGACGAGCTGCGAGCTTTGCGATGGGTTTCTCAAGAAATGCTATATGACTTCTCGCCTAATGTCGAGAAGAAGGGGGGGGGGGGGTGTTGTAGTTTTGGGGTAAAGAGGGGTAATATATTTAGCACTCTTAAAAAATACCCAAACAGCTGAAAATATGGTAAAACGTTTTACCATACCAAGTTTTACCACATTTTCCCTATATCCAAACAGGCCCTTAGAGTGTATATAATGAGAATGATAATTTTCAGCTAGTAAATGACTCACATGTAAGTAGTCTAATCCTCAATAACTTTCCAACACTGTATACCATTGTATGTACCTAGAAATATGTACCACACACATATATGAACAGAAACTCAAAGTAGCGTGTACCAATTAGTCATGTGATGCATGTGCGTATGAATCTATTAATTAAATCTTCTGTTGTTTTCACATGAACCATGAAAGAATCTATTTAGCTACTGAGAAACATCTTATAATTGTGGGTAAGCATTACCATGGCCATGAGTGTATATGACTTGCATGATTCTCAAAGTAAAAGTGCTGTTTCAAAATAAATGAATGGGCATTCTCAAATATAAAGTGGAGCTTTCGAAATAAATGAAAGGACATGTGAAATACGGATTCTAAAAATGAGATTTTCGAGAATGAAATGCTGAGATGATGTTGGTCGTCAAGACGACGACGACGAACAGTTTGTTGTACCAATGGTTTTTCTATTGCATGACCTTTGATTTATATATATATATATATATATATATATATATATATATATTGAACACATGGATGAACCCAAGCATTCGAACCCCGGATCACATGCCACTGGCACGTGATTCCAAAACAACACCCGTTTTGGGATCATCTGCCATGTGGCATGTGATCTATAAAAAAATAAAAAAGAAAGCTTTTTTATGGTCAAAATATTGGTGAAAGTTTGGGGTGCCGCCCCACACATCCTGGTGCATTGAATTTTTTTCCCTTTAACCACATTTTGGATGGTGGATATCCACCATTTTTTAAAGGACCTGATCATCCTTGGGCAAGTTGCCGCAATACCAAATCCCTTGAATGGGTGCCACGTGGGCCCCACCTGGTTCAAATGCATGGATCGACCATGCATTCGAACCCATATCCCTGGGCCTCTATCTATCTTTCTATCTATCTATCTATATATTTATATATACAATATTTCTAGTGGAAATCCTAATGGGGTCGTGTGGCATATGGGACTATTATTCATGGAGTACTTCCGTAAAAAGAAGTCAACAGGCCTACCCAGCGGCCTTGCGTAGGTATACATGATATGATGTGAGAACCAGCCTTGATTAAAGGATGGGTTTAGTCTATGGTCATGTGACTGCACTAGGGATCTGGTACCACAATTTTTAGCACTTGCTCCTATGAATGTGTAACTTCTAGGATTAAGTTATTTTCCCTTTCATTTCCCCTTTAAAAATTTATGATCGGCCTATTCACTGTACTTTTATAAATAAATATTTCTCTTAAACTACACACTGCATAGCATTTGCACTTGTATTCGTATATGATGGATAATGAACCATAATGGTGAACTGGAATTGCATAATGTCGATTATCTGTTTAATTCAAATATTAAATACAACCCACTACTTCAGCATATGCTTTCAATGTTCTAAACGATGTAGGATTATAGATAGCACAGGGGGTTATTTGTTGGGTGAATTGTCACTCAGCCAGTTTTAAACATCCTTATGGATGGATCACTCATTGGCACCCTTGTCAAAGGAAATCACTAGGAAACCTGTCGGACTAATGATTGAAAAGGTTGTGCACGATTTCTTTGTCCAAATATAAGAATTTATGAATATGTAACCGACGATGATGTATCATTCTGAGACCATTAATGAAAATTTAAGTGCGGATCATGTTATTTGCCTCAAATTATGATGTGATTTGTCCAATACGGAGCATTAATACTTGATAGTTAGACCAGCTCATGCGCCAAGATCGGCTACAGGCTGGATTTTGGGGCTTGAGAGAACGGTATCAGAGCTCTTGGTTTAATGAAACTCGAGGGGAACTTAGGGAGTGGATCCATCAGACTAGGAATTTTATTTGAATTATACGCTTTGGATCCTTAGGAGTCTAACGTAAGAACTTAGACATGAATCTTATTGATGACAGGACACATGACGCGAGATGGTACAACAGGCTGGATTTTGGCGCTTGAGAGAACGGTATCAGAGCTCTTGGTTTAATGAAACTCGAGGGGAACTTAGGGAGTGGATCCATCAGACTAGGAATTTTATTTGAACTATACGCTTTGGATCCTTAGGAGTCTAACGTAAGAACTTAGACATGAATCTTATTGATGACGGGACACATGACGCGAGATGGTACAACTTGGCTTAGGAATGAATGGTCATGATGCAATCTGTAGAATATCGATGGAATGACAGGTAATGATATGATTGTAGTGCTGATTATGAAAGAGTGTGACTGAGGTGACAAGGATTGATGGTCCTGTGTGGTTACGATTGGACGGGTCAATTTTGGTGCTCAGTGATCGATGCTCGGTGCGTTCTGAGGTTCAAGTTGGTTTCAACTTCTTCCATTTAACTGGAGTTAAGTCATTCGAATCCTCATTCATGGAAGGTTTAAATTGTTTTGGTCAGTCCAATGATGTCAGTTCAATTGGTATTGTGATCCCGATTTACTTTTTGATTCACTACGAAGTGCCTTAGTTACCACTCACTCTTCCCTATATAAAATAATTCAATTTAATATAAATGTTATGATTGATATTCAGTTGATGTCTATGTTCACCTCGGGGTCTACAACTCAATCTTCGCAAAACTTTAAAGATAGATCTTAGATTATGTTCAGATCAGTTCAATTATTTTGGATTATTGTTGCATGTGCGATCCTGCAAATGTAATTGGGCTTACTTTTAATTGTTTGTGTGGACGCATACAAACAATTGTGTTATAATCAAAGTACTTAAGGCGGTGTGGTGAGGTCATGGTGAAGAGGTTCACCACGCCATGGTGTGGCCATGGCGAGGTCATTTATTAAATATTTTTTATTCTATTTATTATTCATCAATATATATTTTTAATTTTCTACTAGTTTTTACTTTTTATATTTTTTATAGAGGACGAAAAAAATTCAACTAATTAATCAGGGAGATAACTTGTGGGAAAGATTGGAACGACCATTTGATGATATTTCATGATCTCATAATCAGTTGTGGGGAAGATTGCGATGGAAAACGATCTCTGTTAGTCCAATTCAAAGAACAAATTAATAAATAAAAAAATAAGAAAAAAACATATAGTTGATATTAAAGTTCATGAAAAATAAAACAAATACAAAAATAATAATAAAACAGAAGAAAAAAAATTATACATGCACGTGAGTCTGCGAAGAACTTGAGCGTTGACACTCATGGATTGATTGCGAAGGTGGCAATTGAATTTTTAAAAATGAAAGAGAAAGAGACGAGAAAGTATTGATAAACGAGAGAGAAAGAGATTTTAAATATATATATACAAACCTGCGTTGAGAAAGAAATATAAGAAAGAGACGAGAGAGAGAAGCTGCGAGAGAGACTAGAAGGTTTCACTTAAACCCTAAATATGATAGATACAACTTAACAAACATAAGTTTTAAGTTTTATAACTTATAGCTTATAACTTATAAGTTTTACAATTTATAAGTTGTAACTTATAAGGTTATAAGTTGCAAAAAAAATTTCAAAATAGCGGTCATGGCGGCACCATATTTGCATTCTTGCCATATAAGTTCATGTGGCAATTTGCCTCGCCTTGATAACCATGGTTGTAATTGAGCTCACCTTAAGATTCTACTTTGTGTGGGCCCATATACACAACTAAATTGACCCATCCTAGGCTTCAACCAGGTCCATGTTATCTTAGTAAATTAGGTACATTTATACTTGAAGTTGCAATTTGATTGGGTCTTGAATTCCCTAGATATCACTTAATTAATGTTCATGTTTGAATCCATTTCATTTCCTACCCACTGTCTAGTTATGTTGAGATTCAGTTTGTCATGTAGTATCCTTCAGTTCAATGATATAATCCAGAGGAAAAGAACTGGCTGGAAGTTTATGTTGTTTCGCTTCGATTAGTAGGTCCACTAATATTCTCTTTCTACTTGTCAAGAAGCAAACAAGGAAGCAGATTGGTAGCCATGAAGGGCAAATCAATTTGAGTTCACCATAGGATTGTCTCTACAACTTTGATGAAAGGATTGCACTGATTTTACCTTCTTGGGGTTCACTAGAAGTGCATAGCATTGACACTCTACTATCTGGTATAACTTGATATTCAAACAAATTTATCATTAATGATCAAAAGAGGGAATAAAAAGAAAACCAAAAAAGTTTTTTTTTTTAGCAACTGAAAACTAGTTAATGACATTGGGTAAAGGTGATGCGAGAGCTTACTAAATGCAATGCTAGGGCTGAGATTAAAATCAAAATTAATTCAAACAATTAAAATAACAATTTCTCATGACAAATTACCACAGAAATATTCTAGAAACTCAATTAGATAATTTAATTACGGCCAAAAATAGCGTCACTTTTCATGTACAATCCTTATCAGATCTAGAAGACTAGGATTCTTATGAACGGCTAGATCTCCGATAATTTTAGGGCGTCGAACGAACTCACAAGCGGGTTCTCTCAATATCATACAAAATAAAAGGCTAACAAAGAATTAGTGATTAACAAATAGGTTGATTTTGGATTTTTTTTATGAGATAAATAGGCTAGATCTGGGATTTAATTTGGGAAATAAATAACTAGGGTACGCTACTGACGCAAACCGTAGATCTAAAGATGATAAAGATGAAAGAAGAGTTGGCCTCGCACCAAACCGCACGCAGGATCGAAGAATCGCTCTCTATTTTGAGAGAATCACACCCTCATGAAAGTTTAGAACTCTCAAGCTTGCATAAGCAATTTTAATTCACCAAAAACTAATAATAAAGTTATTTATAAGCCTTTAAATAGGCTAACCAAAACCCTAATACGAAATTAGAATAATCCTAATGAAAATAAGACACAAATGGAAATTTTTGGCCAAAACACTAAATCGTAGTCAAAGTTTGCGCAAATAGTCGATCGATTGATTATGGGGCTCAATCGATCTACTAATAAAGTAATTAATTGTCAGACACCACAGGTCAAAATCGATTGATCGAATTTCCCTGCTCGATCAATCGACTGAGGAATTTAACTTCGCCTCAGAATATCGTTCTACTGTCCAATCTCAATAGATCGATGGTTGGAGGCGATCGATTGACTGATCAATTTTTAATTCTCTGAATTTGAGCTGATTTTCCCTCTTTCGCCTTTGTTGACCTTCTTCCGCCTTTAAAACGTCGCTGGTGGGCGCTTGAATCTGATATCCCAATCAACTCTCCCCGGGTTAGACGGATTCACCCCCGATGAATACTGGCTATGATAGAGGTCCAAGAAATTCGGATCAATCTGCTGAAATTCTTCCTTGGTAATCCACGTATTCTCTTAATCAGTTTTGTTCTTTCACTTGACCAAATACTTTTGAAGTCCCCCTTGGTTGGTGGACACAATCTGATCTTCCAACACATCTTCGATGATCTCACGAATTTGCAGAGTAGGTGGAGGTACTGGTGTGGGTAGGGGAATAATTGGGGCATCGAATGTAGAGAGTTCAAAGGGGTTAGGTGAGATGGTTGAAGGGCCATGGAACGGAACTAGGTCCTCCATATTGAAGGTAGTGCTAATCTCTAATTCTGAGGGAAGATCTAAGATGTAAGCATTAGAACCAGCACGCTTCAAGACCTGATAGGGCCCAGCACCACGAGCTTGTAACTTCTTTGCAACTCCTCGTGGGAATCGCTCAAGTTCTATTAACCGAATTGTTATATGCAAACTCAGCGACAAGTAAGATGGAATCCCAACTCCTAATGTGCTCTCCTACAAGACACCGTAACAAATTTCCTAGACTCCTATTGACAACTTCGGTTTGCCCATTAGTTTGGGGATGATATGCAAATGAAAATTGAAGTCGGGTCCCCATTTTGTGCCACAGTGTCTTCCAAAAATAGCTGACCAATTTAATGTCGCAGTCAGACGCTATAGTCTTAGGCAAACCGTGTAAACGAACGGCCTCGTTAAAGAACATGGTAGCAATATTACTTGCATCAGAAGTCTTCGAACACGCAATGGAGTGGGCCATTTTTGAGAAATGGTCCACAACCACGAATATCGAGTCGTGCTTTCGAAGGGTTTTGGTGAAGACTAACACGAAATCCATGGGCAGGTCTTGCCACAAGGTATGTGGCACTGGTAAAGGCGTGTATAATCCCATGTTTTGCTAGTTGGCAAACACGACAATGGCTGATAATTTAACATCTTAAGTGAGATTGGGCCAATAGAAGCGGTCTTCAACCAATGCAATGGTTTTATTGTGACCAAAATGGCTGGTAACCCCCGTGTAATTCCCAAATGAGAAAGTCTCGTAAAGATGTGCGGGGAATACACAATCAGTGTTTTACAAACAAGTACCCCTCCAGTAGGGAATACTTTCTTTGATAGATTGTCCACTCATAAGCAACTCTTCACCAAAATCCGAACATGTGGGATAATCCTCCATGAGGCGATCAAATCTGGTTACCTCTACGTTTAATGAGTGCAACGTTGCCACTCTAAGGCTAAGCGCGTCAGCAGCTTGATTCCCTACACCAGCCCTATATTTCAGCACAAAGGTGAACCCTTGAAGTTGCTCAACCCATTTCGCATGTCGTGGGTTCAACTTCTTTTAGGAACTCCAATACCGAAGGGCTTCGTGATCCAAGAACAAGACGAATTCATGTAGTAGTAGATAGTGTTTCCAATATTTAAGGGATTGTACCATCACATAGAATTCTTTGTCGTAGGTCGAGTATTGCCGCCTGGCTTCATTCAACTTCTCCAATATCTACGCTGAAATAAGCTATCAGGTGACCCTCTTGGCTCAATACTCCTCCAATACCTACGCCTGATGCGTCACACACAACCTTAAAAACTTCAGAAATGTTAGGAAGGCGCATGACAGGAGCTTCCGTCATTCAAGACTTAATCTCCTTGAAAGCCTTCGTTATAGTATGTGTCCATTTAAACTCCCCCTTTTTTATGCAATCGGTGATAGGAGAAGTTACCGTACTGAAGTTACGGATGAACCGCCTATAAAACGTGGCTAATCCATGGAAACTACAAACATTGTGAATATTTCGCGGTTCAGGCCAATCGATAAAATAGCTTTGACCTTTTCCGGATCCACAGTCATTCCTTATGAGGTCACGACAAACCCTAAGAAGACAACGCTATGCGACATGAATGTAATCTTCTTCAGGTTCATGTATAATTTCTCTCCTCTGAGAGTCATACAAACCTGCCTTAAGTGGTCTAGGTGTTGTTCCTTATTGTGGCTATAGATAAGGATGTCGTCGAAATATACCACAAGGAACTTGCCTATAAAAGGCCTTAACACTTGCGTCATGATACACATGAATGTACTCGGGGCATTTGAAAGCCCAAATGGCATGACAAACTACTCGTACAAACCATCTTTGGTTTTGAAAGTAGTTTTCCACTCATCCCCGAGACGAACTCAGATTTGATGGTACCCACTCTTCAAATCGATTTTCAAAAATATTGTGGCACCGACCATCATATCCAACATATCGTCCAATCTTGGTATCAGGAACCGATCCTTAACGGTGATCTTGTTAATAGCGCGGCTATCCACACACATCCTCCAAGTCCCATCTTTCTTGGGTGTGAGCAGCGCTAGCATGGCACATGGACTGAAGCTTTCTTTATGAACCCCTTTTGGAGAAGTTCATCAGCAGGCCTCTTTAGCTCTGAGTGCTTAGATGATTTCATACGATAGTGGGGAAAGTTCGGCAATGTAGCTCCAGATACCAAATCAATGGCGTGTTGGATGTCTCGTAGAGGTGGTAATTAGTTTGGGAGGTCTTCAGGAAAGACATCCCGAAACTCATGCATTATCGGCTCAACCTCTTTTGGAACCTCAACGTCGATGTCCTCTGTCTTAGCGTCTTGTTCAAACTCAAGGGGGCTAACGATGCGAACGGCCTTAGACATTTTCTCTCTCTCTATCAAGCCTTTATCGCTTGATTTGGTTGGTTTCACTGTGGGTGGTTTAAGAGGAAAAAGATTGATCTTTATTGTGTTCTAGTTATGAGTAAATGAACACACGTTCGATTTCCCGAACAGTGTAACGTCCATGTCATATAACCACGGCCACCTAAAGATGATATACCCCACATCCACCATAGGCACAACATCGAACCACAAGGTGTCCTTATAAGAACCGAATTGTATAGGAACTTGGCACCTTTGTGAAACAGGGATGGATGATGAGTTAACCACGCGATTTTGTAGGATCGTGGGTGAGTTACAAGCGCAAGCCCCAAGCGTGAAATTGTGCTCTCGGAAATCACATTGGTATAGCTTCCACTGTCGACGATGACTTGACAGGTTTTCTCCCCCACATTTGGCTATGGTATAGAAGATATATCCCCATCGCCAATCGTCACTCTCCTTTGACTGGGCTAGAGCACATCTAACCACAAGAGCCCGCAGGGTATTATCCTCCTCAACGGGGTAGGAGATATCCCTCAGACAAGCCACTGTTCGTTCCCCTACACAGTCTTCTTTGTCACTAGGGAATGACTCAAGCTTGTAGACTTCCACTATACCCTCGTCATGCTCGTTTTCAGTATCCTCAGCTATAAACAAGTTTCGAGATGGGCATTGTGCTGCAAAATGCCCGATGTCGTCACACTTATAACATTTGTTCTGACCACCACTCTCGGGGCCTTCGAGCATTGGGCCTTTACCCTTATCAACTTTGGTTACCGATGTGGTAACTGGGTTGGGCCTACCAAGCGGGGCACTAGTGTTGGGCTTCAACTCGGAAAAGTTAGACCTATAGTTAAACCTATAACTATACGGAGTATTAGTCATGAGGTATCGCTCTAACTCCTCAACTCTAGCGAAACATTCCTGTAGATCGACAACAGGTATGGAATAAGTTCCCTTTGCAGTTCTATAGGGTAACTTTTTCTGGCTCATCCACATCGGTCTGGGCTTTCAACTCTTTAAATCTATCAATATATTCTGTAACCGGTGAATTTCCTTGGTGTAATGAATGCCACTGATCAAGAATACGTTCATCGTAGGATAGAGGAACATCTCGTTCAATTGGGTCTTCATTTCTCCCCAAGTAGAAATGGGACGAAAGCCCTAGGCTTGCCTATGGCGCTCTAACCCTAACCAATAAAGTCGAGCTTGACCCATAAGTTTAACTTTTGCAAATCGGACTTTTCGCTCATCGAACATGGCATGCCACTCAAAGTAATTTTCCATGTCGGTGACCTACTCGAGAAAGACTTTAGGTTGTCGTTTCCCATCAAAAGTTGGGGTGACCATCTTTACAAACTTCATGATTTTATCGTCTTGATCTGTTTGAACTTCATGACGATGAGGTCCTTCCCTCCTCCGTTCATTTGTGTTGGCTCTGGTGTAATTTTCAGCGTTAAAATTGTGGAGTTCCTCAACACGGGTTTTCAAAGCCTCGTGGCGGGCTTGTTGATCATGCAACTGTTGTTGCAATTGATCATGATTTTCAGTCATCTGGGTTTGAAGGGCGGACAACTTAGACGTAAGGTCTCTAATTAGGGCTTCCATCTAAAGGGGACCCATAATAACGCAAGACAAAACTATATGATGCAAGACAAATATGGAATAATGAGAGACAAAATATGAAATGATGCAAAATAAACAATAAAAGAAATAAATCCTAAAATCTATATGAACATTGAAACCCTAAAACTAAACTGATGCTTGATACCAATTTGATGCGGGAACTTGCTAAATGCAATGCTAGGGCTGAGATTAAAATCAAAATTAATTCAAACAATTAAAATAATAATTTCTCATGACAAATTACCACAAAAATATTCTAGAAACTCAATTGGATAATTTAATTACGGCCCAAAATAGCGTTGCGTTACATATACGTTCCCTATCGGATCTAGAAGACTAGGGTTCTTATGAACGGCTAAATCTCCGATAGTTTTGCGAGTGGGTTCTCTCGATACCGTACAAAATAAAAGGCTAACAAAGAATTAGTGATTAACAAATAGGTTGATTTTGAATTTTTTTATGAGATAAATAGGCTAGGTCTAGGATTTAATTTCATAAATAAATAATTAGGGTACGCTACTTACGCAAACCGTAGATCTAAAGAAAATAGAGATGAAAGAAGAGTTGACCTCGCACCAAACTACACGCGGGATCAAAGAATCGCTCTCTATTTTGAGAGAATCACACCCTCACAAAAGTTTAGAACTCTCAAGCTTGCATAAGCAATTTTAATTCACAAAAAACTAATAATAAAGTTGTTCACAAGCCTTTAAATAGGCTAACCAAAACCCTAATACAAAATTAGAATAACCCTAATGAAAATAAAATACAAATGGAAATTTTCAGCTAAAACACTAAATTGTCGTCAAAATTCGCGCAAATAGCTGATCAATCGATTATGGAGCTCGATCGATCGACTGACAAAGTAATTAATTGTTAGACGCCACAGGTCTAAATCAATCGATCGAATTTCCCTGCTCGATCGATCGATTGAGGAATTTAACTTCGCCTCAAAATATTGTTCCCCTATCCATTCTCAATCGATCGAGCGTTGGAGTCAATCGATTGACTGAGCAATTTTCAGTTCTCCAAATTTGAGCTGACTTTCCTTCTTTCTCCTTTGTTGATCTTCTTTCGCCTTCGAAACGTCACTGGCAGGTGCTTGAATCTGATGTCCCCATCAAAAGGGAATACTCAAAGAAAAACTTCTATCTTATTGATGCACACAACAGCAACTGGAAAAGGCCATTATAGCCATTCCATGTATTTTTCATGTGACACACGGAAGGCTAAAAATAAGATTCGAAATGTAATCTCCGAGAAAGTAACTCTAATAAACAAAGATAATAACACACACCATTCAACCATCAGTAAAATCTAGAAATCCATTGCATGGTTATTCATCTGATGGAAAACGTCATACATACAACAGAGCAAACTGAAGGACAAGAGCAACATTGTCATAACAAATGCTAGTAAAAAATATTTGTACCTGTGAGCAAAAACACCCTGGCGTTTCACTCCATGTATAAAGGGAGAAATCTCCAGGTTGGAACGTAGTCATTGCCCCTTCATTGCTAGTTGCTAACAATAGAGCTGATTCAATGATGTTGGTCTACATTCATAACCATTTCTTTTACTACTCTATTAGCGTTCTGTATCTTCCCTTTCGAACAGAGTGTAGCAATGACAGAATAATAAGCATTGAAGTCGTTCAATGGGGATTTTTTTATCAAATGAGCGTATTCTTCCATGGCACCGTCTTCTTTCCTCACATTGTGCGCCCTAAATTTTAAATCTTCTGCAACGGGTTTGGTCGTAGACGTCAAATCTAAAATGCTTTCATTATTTGTGGGCAGCACTGGACACAATCTGTGAGTGCCTCCCCCTCCAAAATCTAAACCGTCACTACCCCTGTCCAAAACATCGCATCCATATAGCTTCTTAAGTTTCGTAGGTCTACCATTAGACATTCTACAAGGGAAAGTCAAGGCTCCTACTTCATTCAGGATGTCTGTGGCTTCTTGAATGCTTCCTTGCTCACATAAAACACCAAGAAGACTCGATAAAGGTTCTACGTCAACCTCATCATTGGCTCTATTGATCAACTGTGTAACTGATTGACACTGAAGCATCTCTCTCAAGACACTCCTTGCTTCTTCCATCCTGCCCTTTGTACATAGACCTTTTATCAAATTAACGAAGCCCAAAAAATCTGGGAAAATTCCTTTACTTTTATACCCCGTAAAGAAACCAAGGGCACCTTCCATGTCCCCTTTCTGCCAACATGCATCGATCACAGAACTGACCGTAAAAGAATCTGGCTTTAAGCCTCTTCTCTCCAAATCAAGGAGAAGCTGGAATGCTTCATCCAATAAGCCAAGTCTGCAATATCCACTAATCAGTAAGTTGTATATACGCATATTTGGAGTTAAACCCTTGAGAAGCATCCTTTCAAACAGCTCTTTAGCATCTACTAGAAGCCCTTCCTTCGACAAAGCACCTATGAGAGTGGCATAAGTGATAATTGTGGGAATCATATTATTCTTCTCCAACGAATCAAACAATCTAAAAGCTTCAACAAGACATCCCTGCTGACACAAACCCTTGATCACGGAATTATAAGTGACAATATTTGGAAGTAGCCCTTTATCTCTCATGCTTGCACATAGATCTAAAGCCATATTTAGATGCCCTCCTTCGCAGAGGCCATCAACCACAATAGAATACGTAACAACATCCACTGCCATTCCATTTTCCTCGGCTGCCACAATGAGCTTATGTGCATCTTGAACTCTGCCGTCCTTCGTAAGGGCATCAACAATTGACGTTGAAATACTAACACAGATATTTCTCTCCCTCGTTCTGTCAAGAAACATAAGAGATTCTTCCACACCTTTCATGCACAAGTAAGGAACCACAATCTTTCTTATCCTGGGCTCAGAATTGCCATATTCTTTGAGGTAATCATTCAAAATCAGCTGAACAAGCTGTTTCATTCCACTCCGGATAAGCCCTTTGAGAACCAAATAGTAAGACTCGCTAGTCAAAACAGAGCCTTTCCTCCTCATCATCATGTACACATCGAAAGCAGCCAAAGAACAGCGTTCCTTACATAAGAAACAAATGGCACTATTGCAAATCAAACTGTGTGTTATGGGTTCTATTTTCACAATCCCCTGAAGGAACTCCAAAACTGCATCTTCATCACCTTTCTCAAAATTTGCCTTGATCAATGATGCATAAGTGACACCATCGGGAGCCAGACATTTCTCGATCATTTCACTAAACACTTTGGCTGCCATATCCACCATCCCATTCCGACAGAGTCCTCCAATGATACAATTATAACTGGCAACACTAGAAACCAAAGAAGATATCCTATATTCATCGAATACCTCAAGCGCCTCATTGATCATTCCTACTTTACAGTACCCATCAACCATTACACAGTAAGTTACTGAATCCGCAACCAGACCCATTTCCTGAATGCCCTTAAAAAGCTCATAAGAATCTTCAAAAGCCCCTACCATAAATAGTGCTTTAATTAATAAATTACATGTTACAATATCAATAGAAATACCAGCAGCCTCCAATCTCCTTTTTGTTTCCAACACCCCTACCTTATTCTTCTCCTTAATATATCCATGTATCAATGTGCTGTACGTAAAATTATCACCGAAAAACCCCCTAGAAATCTCATCTCCTTCACAAGTCTTCCCAACTTTGCAAAGCCCATTGATCACAGTATTGTACGTGACAATGCCGGGACTAATTGATTTACTCTCCATTTCCTCAAGCAAGCAAAAGACCCGATCCAAGTCTCCTTTCCGACACAACCCGTCTATTAACGTTGCATACATAACCTCATCCCCTATAATTCCCAAATCTTGTACCTTCCTGAAAACATCAAACGCCTCTTCCAATTTCCCTCTCCTGCAAAAACCATACATGATCGCAGTATATGTGACCAAGTTGGATTCTAAGCGACCCTTTTCCATCTCTTTCAAAAACCCTATCGCCTTTTCCACCTTCCCTTCCTTACAAAACCCGTCAATCAGAATAGAATAGCTAACCACATCCGGCTTTATTCCACTATCTAGCATGAACCTATGTTTCCTAAATGCCTCCGCCAAATCCCCATCTTTAAAATGCGCATAAATCCAACTACTGAAGAAAACAGCATCAAATGCTACTCCTTCCCTGTCCATTTCACGTACCAAATCACAAATATCCTTAATTCTACCTAGCCTACAAAGGGCACCTAAAACCGCCGTATAAGTAGCTACATTTGGACAAAAATTCTCGGTTTTCATGGCATTCTCATAAAACCCTAAAGCGAGTTCCGGTTTTCCAGTCCTACATAATCCGGTGATTACAGAACAACAAACGAAATTACCTAAAGGGTAACCAATTTTGCCATCAGTCATTGTTTCCAAAACTTCAATTGCCCTATCCATCTTGCCTAGAGAGCTAAAAGAGTGAATTAAGGAGCAGAAAGTATAATGAGAAGGCAAGATACCGCGATTATGAATGCAATCCTGCAGTAGAGATAGGGCTTTTTCTGGATCTTTAGATTCGATGCAAAGCCCTCGAATCATAGTATTCCATATAGAACCACCCCTCAGACGAATCGAAAACCCGTCTTTCTCCAATTGGGAAACGAAATTCTCTGCGTCCTGAAATCTATTTTGTTTGAGTAGAGCCCAGGTGACAAACGAATGGGTTCGAGAATTACCATGGATTTTGTTTGAAGACATTTGGGAGAACAAGTGGAGAACTGAGCTGAATCGATGGGACTTTAATAGAATGGAGAGCAAATTGTTTAGGGTTTTCAGAGTGGGGCTGAACCCCCTTTTCAGAAGATGCTGAAGGGTTAGGGTTTTGAAGAAAGATGAAGAAGAAAATGTTTTAGAGAAATTGGTAGAAAGAATCATCAGATGGTTTACAACAGCGATCAAATTTTAGGATTTATACATTAAAGAAGCCGAAATTTGGGAAATCACCAGAAAACGTATTTATTTACATTTCGGACACAGAAGCGTCAGGAGTCTGAACTTCAACTTAGTTTTTCATGAAAGAAGTTCGACGCGTTTGGTAGAGGGGAGCCATGAATTGCACCCGGAAAGTAGTCCCTTGCACGGAATTTAAAGAAGTACTTAGGCATTTTAGGGACATGTGAAAAGTTAATCTAGGCCCTAGATTGGAGCAAATCACGAAGCTTATAATATCATCTATTGGGGTCAACTGTTGAATCCAATAACAGCCTTTGACTATAATTAATCACCAATACAAAATATATTTGGTGATAATCTCTTGTTCTTAATATTTTGAAATCATGGCCTTCAAATCGAACCGCCTAAATTAGATGATATTTCCACATAGCAGAAGTTGCCAAACTTGCAAGTCCTTTTAAATTCGGTGCAACGGCCTTCCAAGTGCAAGTAATGGCTCCCTTGGCAAAGGTGGGGTGCAAGTTCAGTTAATCGAACTAAAACATGTCTTTTAGATATTCTTGTTTGGTTCCGCCTGAATTGAAACAAATTGATTTCGGTATTGTCCCTTTACAAGTCATGTTATTAAAAAAAAATATCGTCCAATATGTTTTACCTTACATAGATTGACAATCCATAAAATTTGGACCGATTCCGCGTGAGACTCATATACCGATGATTAAATAATATGTCTACGGCCATAACACAACTAGCATTTCAATCGATTTTGAGTTTCTCTTAGATGAACTTAAGAACGATAGGATTATGTATTTTTCTGAGAAAAACATGGGATCGGAGTAACTTAAGAACGCATCAGAGAAAAACTAAGAATCTGAGTCTGTCTCAATTCAGTAGGAATCAGAGTTTTCAATTTTATGAGCTTTTCTGAGAAAAGTCAGAAAACACCCGAATGAGGCCTAAGGATGTGCTTACATAAGGGAAAATGAAGGAATCCAAAGGGTTGAATTTTTCAAATCCGTTACTTTTCACTATTTTTTTTGTCGGATAGGTTTACTTTTCACTATTTGGATGCAAGTAAGGCATTGCATACATAGTTCTCCAATTTTTTGTGTTGTTTTCAGTATCTTTCTAAAGTTTAATTTGTCGAGCTTTTATGAAATAACATTAGGAATGTGTTTGGCATTGATCTTTGGAAGAGTAGTTAAGAGCAATTGCTGCTTTATTTTGTTGCAAATGAATAGAGAGAGAGGGATTGGAAGAAGAAGAAAGGGGAGGCTGCTCTTTGAAAAATGAAAAACATTCCTCTTTACAAGAGGATGAAAAATCATGCTCTTGTAAAGAGGGTTGTTTTTTCTATTTGAAAGAGGAGTCTCCCTTGTTTCTTTTTCCAATCCTTCTCTCTCTTCTCATGTTTCTTTGCAGAGACAAAGAATGGTTGTTATTTTCGCCTAAACATCTTCTTAAATCCTGCAGGACGTAATAAGTTTTTGCCTTTTAATATCTTCAGCGACGAATCTTGCAAGGTCATTGTATTCTTCATCTCTATTTTGAGATCGATACTTGTAGTGGTTCATATTGAGTTAAATGTACAGAAACATATTTTCATCAAATTCTTATTAAACCAATCAATGCGTATTGTCAGATAGAGCCTCAACGTTGATACCATTGGTCTAATAGCAGAGTTGGCCCTGGGAATTTCGAGAGTCCAATGTGAGTTCTTAAAATGGGGCCCTTCTTTAATATTAATCTTCCAAAAAAAATAAATCCCCACAAATTTATTTTTTTTGACAAATAAAACAATACTCATTGCTCCTAGATTACAAATATCTTCATATTTCATTCTTATATTTATAATTTGAAAATGCGACTAAAAAATTAAAGAAAGTATATATTAAAGGAAAATGCAACACAAAAGGAGAAAAGCTAAATGGTAGAACATATCCAATGGGTCGAATAGCCCAGCCAATAACTTTTTGGCATTTTTAGTATTTTAACTACCATTGAATCTTCAACTATCATTTTTAAACACTTTAAACATCTCAAAAGATTCCAAAAATAGGTTCATTAGATAGCTCTTGTCAAGTAGATCAAAATTGATAACTCATTTGCGAAAATGGACCTGCAACGAGTCCGAAATCATTATTTTAAGTTAGGGTCATTTAATAAGAAAAAAATTATATATTATATAGAAAGGATTTGGTCGAATGAATCTGGTCTAATCAAAATTGGGTCAGAGAACCTACTGGGTCAGTGAAGCCAGTGACCTGACCCATGACCCGCACCGATCCTGCAGAGACTCGATTCATGACGCATAAAAAGAAATGCAAATATTGGACATGAGAAACACTAGTAACTTAACCAACAAAACCGTTAGCTTAGGTTAATTCTTTTCTACATTGAAAATTATATTGACAAAATAACCCGTAAAGACATACAAGAATTGGGAACCCCAAAAATTTGGGGACCCGAAACGGCCTCCTCATGGGCCTTTGCCGAATGCCGGTTCTGTATGATAGGATGTTGCGTTTGGGGGATATGATATAGTATTACATGGAATCACTCGTTAGTGGTTGCAATATGGAAACAATTGTTAAGATATTGAATTGAATTAATCCAATATGGAATCTTACAACTTGATATTGAGTCGTTGGACTAGATATCAAAGCGTCAAGCTCGATATTGAATTGGATCGGATTGGACTGTTGTAGTAATGTAGTGTATTCTTTGATCGGATTCTTGCAGTATGGATTCTTGTAGTATTTTCTTATTTTTTGTTATGAGTACCTATAAATTCACCCACCAAATCTTTGAGTTCACCCATGATGAAACACATTGACTGTGTTGAATCAGATGATGGATATCGTTTATCCTCCCAATCTGTCACACGATGGATCTTAAAATCATGGCGTACCATCGGACGGTCTATTTTTTATTTTACTCAGTACACACCCAAAAAAGTGACCTTAAAATCAATTTTGAGCTTGGGCGTGATGCTAAGGTCACTTTGTTTAGATGTGTGTCACATGAAATAAAACACTAATCGTCTTATGGTACGCCCATGATCGTAAGATCTATCATGTGAAAGATTGGGAGGATAAATGATCCTCACCGTTTGATTCGATACAATCAATATGTTTCAACATGGGTGAACTCAAAGATTATGCGGGTGGATTTAAAGGTACTCTTTTGTCATCCTTTTCTACTTAAGAAACAACCCAATATCTCTATATTCTTATGAGAGCCTTGTTTTCCAAATTTTAATAGATATAAATAGATATCTCCCTCAATTTTATGAGATATAATAGATATCTCACCACAATTTGTTACTTCAACTAGTAGGAAACCGATTAAATGAAAAAGAAAAGAAAAAAACTAGTAGGAAACCGGTGCGATGCACAGGAGTGATCCGAGTAGGGCCATGTTTTGGCATGTTTATGTTAGGTTTGATCAGTTTGAAGCATGGGTCAAAAAATCGTCCGATACCGATACGTATTGTCCGATACGTATCGGTTTTGGACTTGGGCGGTATGATACAAAGGCATTGTATCGTACCCCCTTAAAAACAATGTACTTATCGTCCGATACATTGAAATTATCGGACCATAATTTCAATGTATCGTCCGATAATATGTATATATATATTTTTTTCGATTTTCTACAATCGATGGCGACTGTGTAGACAATCGTCATCGATTGTATAGAGAATCATGTAGACAATCGGAATTTTTTTTTTTCCCGATTGTCTACACAATCGGTGACGACTGTGTAGACAATCGCCATCGATTGTTTAGACAATCGAAAAAAAATAAATAAACTTCAATGTAACAAACCGATACATTCAATGTATCGCCGATACATTGAATGTATCGGCCGATACCCGATACGTATCGTCCTGGAGGTCAGGGCGATACGTATCGGTTTACCGATATTTTGATCCTTGGTTTGAAGATGACATGTTTTGACCCCAATAAGAGAGTTTGACCATGTTAACTCCTACATATGTTTAAACAATTTCAGAGGGTTGACCATGTTTACAAACCATTTTAGATGGTTTGACTTTGACCATGCTGAACACGACATGTTTTTAATAGATTTGACCATTTTGACCACGACATGTTTTTATGTATATAATGTTATACATGTTTTTATGCATATATAATGTTATAGGAAAACTATAAAAGAAGGATAGATTGATTTGATGCAGATAAAGTGCAGGCAATTGACGTGGTGTGACATGACCGGCTGCATTGAACTACATTAATTAAGCCCCACCATAATTGTAGCCAATTGCATCGCATGCATCGACCTACATTAATTAAGCCCCACCATAATTGTAGCCAATTGCATCGCACCACAGTAGTTGTCTGTACTTTGTTTGCATAGAATCCGTCCTCCGCTTAATACTGTCCTAAAATGTTATATCAGGAAAAGTACAAGTTTATCATTTTGCAGTTTTGTTTTATGAATATTGAAATGGAGCTAACAAAAATTAGGGAAAAAATGGAAATATTGTATTTCTTCTAGCCAGAGTGGGCGATAATCGGAGATTAATATGTGGGTAATCTCTTAACTAGGGCTATCAACGGGTCAGGTCGACCGATACTTGACCTGCCCGATTCAAGTTTTTTTAGTTTATTGGGTGACCCGTCGGATAGGGTCAGGCACATAAACTTGCCCCGTTGGATAGGGTCGGGCACATAAACTTGACCTGTCGGATAGGGTTGGGCATGAAGTATTCGACCTAACCTTTGGGTGGGTCGTGTCAGGTCAACTCAAAGGTGGCATCAGGTCAAAGGAAAATCTGAACCTGACATTTTATATACAATCAAGGATAATGGGTGGTTTTCAATTGAGTTGGGCGTCAGGTCGGGTTAGGCATATACTCTTGACCCGTCAAGTTGGGTTGGGTCAAGAGAGGTGCACTAACAGGTTGATCAAGTCGGGCCAGGCATATGCCATTTCATGTAGATTAGCCAAAAATGGGCCCGACTTGATGATCAGTCACAGAATATATCATTTTATCACCCTTAACTGAGTAATATTGGACTTTAGTTTGTTACTAATAAAATGCTATGTGCAGATATTTAGAATAATGAGTAGATTAGAGTCAAAGTATTAATCTTTGTCAAAATGAACTCAAAAAGCAACAAGAATTATGATCGTGCAAAGAAATGATCCACTTGAACGAAGGACCAACCGATAAGCCAAGAAAAGAAACATTGAATGAATGTAAACCTCAAACGAACGAAAAAAAAAAAAACAGAAATCATGATTCACGAACCTATAAAAGAAGCTACGACTGGAGGAACGAAAGTAAGATCTCGAATGTTTGACAAAGTATAAATCGTATAGAAAGAAGAACAATGGTACACACGAAAGTACGAAACAAAGCTCATGTTGCTGATCATATAAAGTCTATACTGGCATGCACATAATTAGAAGATCTCTTGAATTAGAAATTTGACAACTTACGGATCAGAGAAGATTGACAAAAGAACTCAAAAGATCTCTGCTGTTAAAGTTAAGGAGAAAAGTCCAGCACACATCTACCATTTAGAGCAAGGAAGAACTAGGATTAGAAGTAGAATTATATTAGAAATCTTTTGTTTAGAAGTTTTCTTTTATTAGAATTAAAATAATGTAAACCGACCCCTTATGACCTATAAATAAAAGGGCTCGACATAGGAATAGAATTATCGAAGGAATTCTCAACATCAATTGACAACTGAAGTTGGGTTTTCTTCCGATCAAAAGTAGTGTAGAGTAATTTAAATATCCAAAGTTTTTTTAGAGCAATTGAAGCCTATAATCGGGAGCTGGAAGATTAGAGTAAAATATCTGTAGTTTCTCAGAAGTAATTGATGCCTGCAACTGAGGGATGAAAGATTTTTTATTGCTTTCTAGTTTAGATTTATTTTCATGCATTTTATTGATTTGGAAACAACTAAAAGTTTTTATTTGAATTGACAACTCAGATTGAGAATTTGCAGATTAGTGTAACAATTTTACTTTTCCATTTTCAATTTTCTTGAGTTTGATTGACGCTCAAATTTTAGGAAGATTGTTGATTAGTTTAAATCTGTGTTAAGGAATTCTAGCTTTTGATTGATACTCAAATCCTAGAGGACTGAGATACGGTGTAACGGTACTTTATTTTGTAAGCATCCAAGATCTGAAGGATTGCGATTGACGACCATAATCTGAAAGAAGGAGGATTTATATTTATTTTTTATAATTTAGTTTAAACAACTCATTCTTTTGTTCATATTTCTCCTGTAGTTTAGGACCTTAAAAGACAAATACAAGTTTTTAAATAAGCGCGAATATATAAGAATAAATACCTTCCTCGTCGGAACGATCCTATATTAGTGCTGTAATTTCTATTGTGCAGTTGCAATAGGTTAAGACTTAGTATGATTAAAAGTCCGAATAAGTTTTTAGCGTCGTTGCCGGGGAAATGGATTTTATTCTTTATTTGGTTTTTATTTTGAAAACTAATATTTGTCTCTCTTTTTATTTTTCTTTAATCATTTCTTTATCTTTCGCAGGTTTATTCAGACAGCGAATCAAAGGTTTGAACACTTTTTCTGACAAGAAAAGCTAGAGGCTCAGATTTGTTTCCTCTCCCTGCTCTCTAAAATAAAAATCATATAAAATTAAAACGAAAATAAAAAGATACAATAATCTTCTAGCCATTCCGCTTTGTTTCTAATTCCATTTACTATGGCGGAGAAATATCAATTTGTGTCTAAACCGTTGGGAGAGTATTATGCATTGACACCTCTTACACCTCCCTCATGTATTCAATTACCCCCTTGTGACCAGCGATGGAACCTTTGAGATCAAACCCAACGTCCTTCAATTACTTCCTATCTTTTATGGGTTTGGCGAGGAGGATCCATATATGCATGTAATGAGTTTTCTATAAATTTGTGCAATTGTTAAGATTAAAAACTTATCAGAAGAGGTCACTCGTTTGAGGCTCTTCCCATTTTTCCTTAAAGAAAGGGCAAAGCAATGACTGAACTCTTTGCCCAACAACACAATTGATAGTTGAAAGGGATTGCAAACAAAGTTTATTACAAGGTACTTCCCAATTAGTAAAACGAATCAAATCCGAACGATTATCACAATGTTTCACCAATTTTTGGACGAATCTTTTGAGAGAAGTTGGAAGTACGTTAATGAGCTTATGAACAAGTTTCATCATCATGAGATTTTACGCTGGAAAGTAGTGCTTGATTTCTATGAAGGCCTTAATGAACAAACTCGGCACATAATTGATATTGCTTGTGGAGGAATGTTTCGAACATTAACTATAGAGGATGCTTGGGAACTTTTTGAGACCCTTAGCGAGAAACCAATGCAAAACAATGCATCGAATGAGATTGATTCCGATACCTTAAGGAATAAGCCTCCTAAGAGAGGAGGATTTTATGAATTAAAGTTAATAATGAACTGCCTTTCAAAGTTAAAGATTTAGAAGACAAAATTTCAGTCTTTGTTGGGTATAAATCGCACCCAACATCTCAAAAAGGAGAAGTTTGTGGTTCTAACCATGGCTCACCTCAAGAGGATCCTCAGCACATTGTTGTATCTTTTTGCCTCACAAGAGTTCAAGACCATACTGTTGCCATAAAGGATGTCATGCTACAGACATGTGGAAATTGCCAGCGACATGACCAGAACCAATCGAAGCCACTTCTCGCTCTTCAGCTAGCGATCTGCTTTTAAGTTAGAAGCTCAAATTGGGCAACTAACTATTTTGATCGAGAAAAAAGCGGATAGCTATTCTTCATCATGGCTAGATGGCACCCCAAGAGGACATATTTTTATGGGAAGCACATCAACTCCTTGGAGTCTTAACTAAGTTCCTCCTGGATACTGTCGACTTACTGACTCATCCGTAGCAAAACCCTGTAACATATGTGCATTATTAGAAAATCATGATTAGGAGAGTACCCTGCGATCTAAGACTTGTTGAAACGCATTTGATCGTATGGAGCTCTCGTATGAAATATAATCACCTTAAACGTATGGATTTATGATCTTTCGTGATTTATTAAAGTCGAATCGTAGTTACTACGAATCGAAGTGTCACAGAGTCTTAATATTGTTTTCTAGAATCGTAAACGACAATTCTAGGGAGCAAGCGAACCGAGTGACTAGTCTTATCGGTTACATTGGATTTCGAACCCACTTAAATTATAGAGGAAGCGGACACGCATCACACTTATGACCACCAACTCCAACCTACCCTACCTAACCGAGCTTTAATGCTTAGTCTTCGAAAATTAATTAAAAGCGACGGTTCAAAGCCCCAACCTTTCCCTATAAATCCATAACCTTTCACAAACCTTTACCATTCCAAAACCTTTCTTTTTCCTCTATCTTAACCCTAGACTTTATGACTAAAGAGCCTGACCAAAATGATTTCAACAGTTGACTTGATCGAATTCTTGAGATACA
The DNA here is from genome assembly GCA_021018995.1 of Chloranthus sessilifolius. NCBI lineage: Eukaryota > Viridiplantae > Streptophyta > Magnoliopsida > Chloranthales > Chloranthaceae > Chloranthus > Chloranthus sessilifolius. The sequence goes on from CM037585.1 coordinate 115,443,230, forward strand.
AAGAGCCGAGCTCATTGCTGTGATAAAGAAAGTTGAAAAACTGAAGTGCCAGCGATCCATACCATATGCTGAATCATCCACCGAAACTATCCATTACCTTAAACCTAACCCAAATTCGAAACCTCATTTCAAGAACCCATTTTTCCTCACTTCCTAACCTTTACACCATTACAACCCTCCTCGAGTGTGAGTTCCTTTATGATGATGGTGCGTTGTAATTTCCAGTGTCATCTCCCATCTCTTCCTTGTTTTCCTCGTCACTTCTCTCCATTTCTCATACGCTTCCCTTATCTGTATCACATGCTCCTTGGGAGAATGTTCGCAGGAGAGTAGTATAGGCTGTGGGAGGCTGGAGATGTGTTCACTTCCCACTCTTCAAAGTGCTCCCCAAGTACATTCCATTCTCCTGAGGGAAGTGTGTGATGTGCTCTGTTTGGAGATAGATGTCTGGGAGATAGGGCGTGCGACTCTGCTAAGGTGTGGATAATCTCTGAAGGAGGGAGATAAGACTCTGATTAAAGGCGGGACAGTTTTGAACAAAAGCTGAGGGTCGATCTTTATTGAAGAAATCTCTTGCCTAAGACAGGTGTTGTCAGTGTCGTATTTAGGGTGTCTAGATTTTTCCTAGGTTTAATCTTTTATATAAGCACTTTTACTTCTTTTTCATGTAATTTGTAAATATTTAGTTTGCTATATAAAAAAAATATATATCTCTTGATTATTGTTATTGTGTCTAATTTTTCTTTTTCATGATTATCTTTCTATGTGATCCACGCCGGATGTGATTTCTCTTTGTTTGGGGAAATTTTTTTACTATTTTTGTAGATTATAAGCCCAGTATACACAGTATAGCAAGTAAAATTTTTAGTATCCCCTGTTTTTCGAACACAATGAGGACATTGTCATATTTTAGTTTGAGGGGGGAGGGGGGGATACACCTTTCTGTGTATATTAGTTTTGCTTAATTTATTAGTCTTTAGTTGCTTACTTTATTTTGCTGTAGTTTTGTTTTTCGCATAAAAAAAAAATTAGTTCTTAATGTAGACTTTTAGACTTTCTTTTCTAAATAGCTAATCATTGTATGTGAGTAATGATAGGGAAAAATTTATGATTTCATAAGCTTTACAATCTATCGTAGTAAAAGTTCAGCAATGAGCAGTTACAATTCATGTCTAGCTCTCTTGAACGCTGTATCAGATTGAATGTTTAAAACTATACATTGATTTAAACTGCAATATTTAGACTATAGTTTCGAAATTATATAATCAGTGAGCTTTTGAGCCATATTTCCTCTGTTATTCTGAGAGAGAGTGCTTTCTATTTGAACTTAAATTTTCTTTGAACTTCTTAACTGCATTATAATGAAATCTCATATTGTTGAAAAATTGAATCAAACACTTTATGATTATGATAACTTATTTTTCTAGAACTATTTATTAGATACATCAAAACAATATGGTAGTCATGCTAGTGAATTACGGAAATGATAAAAGGTCATTCTTTTCATTCGTTAGAGCTAAAAAGCCAAAATCTCATAAATTTATTTACCCCTTAAACCCATATTAGAAGCCTAAATCGAATTTCTATGTACCAAAATCTTATAAACCCTTAACCATATGTACTACCTGAAGCTTTTAATCTTTTACCCTTATTATTTTCTAAGAATTTAGAATGCAGAAGGGGAGAAGAGGAAGTGAAAGGAGTAAAGGAATAATAGATAAGAGATATGCAACAAAGGGTACGTCTGAGAAAGAAATAAAATGAATAAAAATATGGGAAATTAAGAGAATTCGTAAAATACGATTCTACAAAAAGAAAAGCAAAAAGCTTTCAAACTGAAGAAAAATTCAAAAGGATATCTGAAACTCAAGAAAATGAGATTTACTAAAAAGAAATACAAGAAAATGGGAAGAAGTTATCCAACTTTTTGGATACTTACTGAAGCAGAAATAAAAAGAAGAGAAGACAGAAGAAAGATGAGTTAAATTCTCAGAATTTTTGAATCCTTTCTACCTTTATTTGAAAACCTCTTAACGCAAAGCACCATTACAAGCCGAAAAAAGACCTTTTTAATTCATGGTTTGCAACAACATGAGCCTAGTAGAGATGTATATAATAAATACTATGGAGAAACAAAAAAGTATATGAATATAATTGATTATCTATTCTATGAGATTTTCTTTTATGTCAATTATCCTTTGAGTCATTCATTATATATATCATATATAGAGAACCCAAAAATTTCAATATTATTTGTGAGAGTATGCCATTAATGAGAGTTTGGATGAAAATATTTTTTAAATTTACAGTTTAAAAAAATCTATGATGAATAAACTTTTCACTAATGCGCACACACTCCACGCTTAATATGAATTGGAATTGTTGAGTTCTGATCAAGGATTACTGCTAGAATAGAAAGTAAAGGACGTTGGGATCATGCTTTTGAAACTGTGGCAACCATATAATGCTCAGCTATTACAGTTTAGTTTATAAAATTTAGTTTTGAATATTTGAAATTTTTGCTTTTCTTTTAAGAAATTTTTTGAAAAATCTAAAAATATTTAAAGTTTATAAGTACCTTCATTGAAAACCTTCAGGAGAGTATAACCCCCCACTAGGGATCACCTAGGGGTTTAAACGCTTATTGTATCTGTTAAATGCAATCATGCTCCCTACGAAAGTGACATTTAATTTTTAGATTAGTTTTTCTTTTCTTATTTGTTAAGATTAACAAAGCTTAAGTTTGGGGGTGTGATCAGTCACAAAATATACTATTTTACCACCCTTAACTTAGTGATGCTAAACTTTAGTTTGTTACTAATGAGATGTTATGTGCAGATATTTAGAATAATGAGCAGATTAGAGTCGAAGTGTTAATCTTTGCCAGAATGAACTCAAAAAGTAGCAAGAATTACGATCGTGAGAAGAAATGATCCACTCGAATGAAGGACCAGTCGATAAGCCAAGAAAAGAAATATCGAACAAACGTAAATCTTGAATGAACGAAAAAAAGAAAGAAGAAATAGAAATCGTGATTTACGAACGTACGAAAGAAGCTACAACTGGATGAACGAAAGTAAGATCTCAAATGTTCGACAGAGCAGAAATCGTATAGAAAGAAGAACAATCGTACACATGAAGTATGAAACAAAGCTCATGCTGTTGATCACGTGAAGTCTAAACCACCATGAATAGAATTAGAAGACCTCTTAATTTAGAAGTTTGGCAACTTACTGATCATAGAAGATTTGCACAAAAATTCAGATCTCTGCTGCTAAAGTTAAGGAGAAAAGTCCAGCACGCATCTACCATTCAGAACAAGGAAGAACTAGGATTAGAAGTAGAATTATATTAGAAATTTTTTATTTATAAGTTTTCTTTTATTAGAATTAGAATAATGTAAACCGACCCCTTATGATATATAAATAAGAGGGCCCGACATAGGAATAGAGTTATTGAAGAAATTCTCAGCATCAATTGACGACTGGGGTCAGGCTTTCTTCAGATCAAAAGTTGAGTAGAGTAGTTTAAATATCCAAGGTTTCTCGAGAGTAATTGATGCCTATGATTAGGAGCTTGAAGATTAGAGTAGAGTATCTATAGTTTCTCAGAAGCAATTGACGTCTGCAATTGAGGAATGAAAGATCTTTTTATTGCTTTCTAGTTTAGATTTATTTTCATACATTTTACTGCTTTGTAAACATCATAAAGTTTTTTATTCGAACTGATGAATCAGATTGAAAATTTGCAGATTAGTGTATCGGTTTTACTTTTTCATCTTCAATTTTCTTAAGTTTAATTGACACCTAAAATTTAGGAAGATTGTTGATTAGTTTAAATCTGTGTTAAGGAAATCTAGCTTTTGATTGACGCCCAAATCTTAGAGGACTGAGATACGGTGTAACGGTACCTTATTTTGTAAACATCCCAGATCTGAAGGATTGTGATTGACGACCATAATCTGGAAGGAGGAGGATTTAGATTTATTTTCTGCAATTTAGTTTAAACAACCCATTCTTTTATTCATATTTCTCCTATAGTTTAGGACCTTAAAAGAGAATTCCAAGTTTTTAAACAAGTACGAATATGTTAGAATAAATACCTTCCTCGTGGAAACGATCCTATACTAGTGCTGCAATTTTCATTGTGCGCTTGCAATAGGTTAAGACTTAGTACGATTAAAAGCTCGAACACCTGACCCGAACCATTGAAAACTCTAAACAATTCCTTCAAAATAGTTTCTTAATGAACCAACGAGAGATTATTTTTGAACCTGATTTCCTGTTCAACCATTATAGAAACTCGTTGTTTCGCTAGCCGCCAAAACTGAACCTTAGAAGGACCGATAAGGACCCATAATATCACTACAGGCATTGCTATTTACTACAATGGTTGGAAAAAGTCAGAGGAGGAATCCGAAATGTAAGGAAAACCTCCAACAAATACAAATATAAACAGAACCCCCCCCCCCCCCCCGAAATAGAAAAAAGTTCAGTACAAAGCTCATCCCCAATTACAAAGAGGAAATTAAAGAGAAAAGGTTGTCAGCTTCAAATCTTCGAATAGTAAGGATTGAGGAGTCTATAAAACCTTCAGAAACAGCCCAGGTGCACACTGAAAAGAGACTATCACGAATTAGGTTGCCTTCAAAGAAGGCACCATTGTTGCATCTGATGTGGTTTCTGATAAGCCAAATGTTCCAGAGGATGGAAAGCTGGATATGGGACCATATCCATTTCTTCAAACCACTAAATAAATTTGAATCCTAGCTGATAATGAGATCGACCACCCTTGAAGGCAAACAACTAGCTAGATCGAACTCATTGTGGAGTTTATTCCATATGGGCCATATCTTAGGACAATTGATGAAGAGATGGTCTGCGTCTTCGGGCGATGAGTCGCACAGGAAACAGTTCTGATCAATATCCATTCCTCTTCGATTAAGGTTGAAAACTGTGGGAAGTTTATTCTATAGGATAGACCAAGTGAAGAACTTAATCTTGGAAGGGATCTTGAACTTCCAAATGCTACACCACTCAACTTTGGGAAAGCACTGATAAGGAATGGAGAAGGCAGACTTGACGAAGAACGGCTTGCTATTGTTATAATCCTAGATTCGACAATCTTCATAGTCACTTTTGATGGTGAAAAGATCGAGGATTATTGAAAGATTGCTATACTTGGTGATTTCCAGGTCGTGTAAACATCTTTTAAATCTTATGTGCCAGCTAGAGTGGGTATCGGAGCTGAAAATGTCTGAAATGAAAGATGTCGGATTTTCTGCTATAACATACAGATTGGGGAACAACCTGCATAACGAATCGGCAAGAGAATCCCATCTATTGGCCCAGAATTTGATATGATCTCCTTCACCAACGGAAAAAGAGATATTATTGATAAATTCATTTTTGAGAGAGATTATTCCTTTCCACCACCACGAAGATATATGGTACTTGTTGTTCTTAGTTTCCTACCCATTAGCGCTCACCCGATACTTATTAATAATCACATCTTTAATCCAACTATCTTTTCCATCGCCAAGCTGCCGCCACCATTTCATGAGGAGGGCCTGATTTGTAAAGCTAATAGGTCGAATGCAAAGACCACCAGCCCCTTTTTGGCTTGGACACGATGTCCCATCCTATAAGATGGATTTTTCGGGATTCTCCCAAGTCGTCCTACAGGAAATTACGCTTGAGTTTTTCAATTTCCTCACAGGCCTTGGTGGGGCACTTGTACATTGAAAGACAATAAGTGGGTAAGGCATTGAGAACCGAGAGAATGAGAGTCATTCTACCTCCTTTCAAGAGAAGCTTACTTTTCCACCCTCCTAATCTGTAGTTGACTTTAGCAATAATTAGATCCCAGACAGACTTATTGAGCTTGCCAACACCTATGGGGATCCCAAGGTATTTGAAGGGCAGAGAGGCAATGAAAAAATTAGCTTCAGCGGCCCGTTGATGTAGATCGTGATCACTGACGTTAATGCCACATTAGATTTCTCATAATTTACCTGCTGCCCAGAGACCGCTTCGTATACCCTAAGTATATTGCGCACGTAGTTGATTTGGGAGGTCTCGCCATGACACATGATAAGAGAGTCATGGAATATTGGAGGAGATTAATGTTGATATCCCATCGGGGATTGGAGAAGTCGATAATTTCGCCCCTCAAGTTCTGCTTTTTGGAAAAGTAACGCAAGGCCTTCACTAGCAATATCAAATAAATATGGTGTTAAAGGGCACCCTTGTCTTAATCCTCTCGAAGATTTGAAGAAGCCGTAGGCTTTTCCGTTAATGATGACGGAGAAATGAGCACTAACCAGGCACCCGTGGATCCAAGATCTCCATCTCTCACCGAAACCCATCTTCCTCAGCATCCATAACAGATAATCCCAACTCACTCAATCATAAGCCTTTTCCATCTCCACTTTAATAAGAACACCTGCCTGCTTAAAAGAAGCTTTCGAATGAATGCACTCTTGGGCTAGAACAGCCAAATCAAGTACCTTTTTACCTTCTATAGAGGCCCCTTGTGATTTTGAAATGACTGATCCGATTACTTTCGTCAAGTGATTGGCAAGAACTTTGGCAATAATCTTGTACAAGCTGGAAACTAGAGAAATGGGCTGAAACTTGCTCATTTCCAAATATGTCGGTTAGCCTTTGATGGAATTGGGTGGCTCACTATCCTTTGACTGAAATCAAAAGCCACATTGTCTTTACATTACATCTTCCATATGGTTACCAAGATTATTTGAAGTTTTAACAACCGAAATCCCATCCAAATTTGCCAAGCATAGATTTCAAGGGCCTTAAAATCTGTTTGCTAAACAATATAGAGTTATCCTTAATCCATTTTAGTGATAGAGTTATCATGGAAAGATTATGAGTTAAACTTAGTTGTGTTGCAGATTGTACATGGACCCATTGTTGTGTAAAAACTCATAGAAAATCTTTGCACGTTCAATCTCGTAATTGGCTTTCTTGTATGGATAAGACAATCAATAATCAAACAAAAAATATAAACAAGAAATAGAGAAAGAGAGAGAAATCACATCCACAATAACAATATTTATGTGATTCGGCCAAAGCCTATGTCCACAAACAGTCAAACAAACTATTAAAAAGAAGCACAAAGAGCTACAAACAATGGAGATCGCATTCTCCATTCTTACCCAACATAAGAGAACTCCAAAGATTCAAGCACAAATACAAAATCCCAAAGTTCTCCCACACAAAATACTAAAGTGCACTCTCACCAAAAACCCTAAATGGGTTTACCAAAGCTATCCACAAGAAAGCCACCCTTCCTAACCAAATCGCAAGTTTTCTCTATAAGAGAGACCCCAAAAAACCCTCAATAGATTTTCCCAAGCTTTCCTATTCAATCTCAAGCCCTAATTCATCCAAGAGTTTTTCTCTTATATAGAAAGTTCAAAAACAGACTTCTAATCTAAGTAAACTGCCACTCGGAACCTCGAACTCGCTTCGAGTGAGTTCCAATGTTGCTCGGGTGACCCGAGAGAACCCAACACAAGCTATTCCGTCTGTTCGAGCTCACCCGGGCTGATGATTTGAGCAGATCTTTTCGTACATCCTACTTGGGCGTAGGGCTGTGCATTTTTTGGGCTGAACTGACCAAATCGGACTGAAACGCCAATTTTGGTCCGATTTGGACGGGTACTGGTTTGGATTTGGTTTGGCAAAAAGAAAAACTGAAAAGTTCGGTTTGGTTTCAGTTTCGAGCATTCCCAAGCCGAAACCGACCAAACTGAATCAATTGTAAGTAAATTATATATATATATATATATATATATACATATATATAGTCAACTTGAGTCAAGCAGACGATTGGGCCTCAGATTTTCGGCCCAAATTTATTGTTTCACAACCTTACTTAACGCTCAAATCTAACAAGACGTTGAATTAGGGAGTAGAGACTTAAGGTTCTAATTTCTAAAGGTTCAGCCAGCCTTCTCTCTCCCCCCCTCTCCCCCTCTCTCTAGATGTCCAATTAGAATTGATATTTGGGCATGCTCTGGTTGAGTTCCACCCTATCCTAACCAAAAGCCCTCACTAGGTAAATTCTAGTTAAATAGTGAATAATTTTGAAATGCTATTAGGGTTTGGTTCTTTGCCATGTTCATAGAGAGAGAGTCTTTCATCATCATTTGTCTGTTGCTAAGGGTGAAAAGATTATAAAAGTAAAACGACTCCGAAAAAAATGAAAATAGTAAAAGTGTAAAGCAGGTTGAGAAATAGGGAAAATTTTGATGTGCAATCAAAACTTATAGGAAAACTGAAATCGACCGAACCAAATCGAAACCGAAACTAAATCGGGTTGGTTTGGTTCAACAATTGAACGATTTGGTTTAGTTTAAAAATTTAGAAACCAATTAGAACCGATTTGGTTTGTGGTTTTAGTCCAAAACCAACCAAACCGAACCGAATACACCCCTACTTAGGTGAGATCTATTCGCGCTCAGGCGAGACTCCCAAAACTTAGAGCCATTGTAAACCCGAGGACACTATCAAAAGAATACTTTTGCAGATATTTTGTGTAATATCCTGGATATTTTTTTTACCCGATTTCGATTACCTTGATAAGCGTGCCCGAAAAAGTTACGAGACAAATTAGGTTTATTTATGTAGGTTAAGGTATGAGGAGAAATTTGGTCAAAGGATTTTTTCTTTTGAACTTGTGGAAGTCATATATTTGGTAATGTATACACTAAGATGTGTGTATGTGTTTAACACTAAAAATAAAATCTATTTGAGTAGATAGACTTGTAAATAAAAGATCATGATATTTTGGTATGGCTAATTGTATTATAAAGAGAGAAGAGTGAAGGAGAAGTTCCATCCTTCCTCCCTCACGTGAGAACCAGAAACTTGAACCATTACAAACTGCCTTGTTTCCTTTGCTTAGATCCCTTGTGACTATAATCCCTCTCCCCATCTCTACCGTTTACAAACCTTGTGTTCAGCTCCTGATTTGTTTGATATATTGAGAATGAAGAATAGGGGAGACTGGATACCTGTGTGGATAATCTGGGCTAACCATTGCTCTAGCAACAAGGTTGGAGATGGACTAAATTTTGGAGTCCAACTGAAGCTTGGATTTGATCCGATGCTTGGATTTGGATCAACGAGAGCCGAATGAATTAAATTGAAGAGGTAGGCTTTTAAATTCCTTTGATTAAGTTCATTGTGTCTAGATTAGATTAGGAAAAATGGTGAATATAGAATATGATGCAGTTTTGTATTTGGAAGAAAGAAAGTAAGTAAGGAGGACAAATTTTGAACAACACTGACTTAGACAAATTCGAGGTTCAAATTCAAATTCGAGCATCAAATTTGAAATTTGACCATCGAATTAAACTTCGATGAGCGAATTTGGGATTTTTCTGACTGATGCACTTTTGGTGAATTCGATGATCGAATTCTGTTATGTTTCTGGCCTTCAAAATTTTCTTGGAAAATCTATGCTAGTTTCTATTTGGACCTATAGACCTCCCATTAATATATTGTGGTGTTAATCTTTGTAGGCTTTGTGTAGAAAGAGTACACTGTGAGGACCTCTTTAAGAAGACTAAAAACAATTCAAGTCAAGGTAGGGGAACCCTAAAACTAATTGGCATTTTATTTCAAGTATTGGTTATTTCATTTGCAAGCATAATCTCTGAATTTTTGTTAGACATGGCATGATTTAGAACTTCGAAACTGTGACATATAAGAACTTAGAAACTTCCGAACCTCACCTTTGAATGTGAATTATGTATTAGAAATTCATAAAATCTGAAAATGTATTATCTACATAAAATCCAATATGTTTAGTATCCACATTTGATTTGAGGTTAATTAAAACGAAACCCTAGATTCTACCAATCGTATTGACGGTAATTCAGCCTAGCACAAGCTTCCCTCATTGCGTAGGGGCTTGTTTCACTTTCAGAAAAAAAGGTTCATTGAACGACGATGGTCAGTAGGGTTTCCCATCGGTAATACTCGTGCTCTCATGCTAATATGTAATTTGAGAGATATAATTAGGTTATAAGTTTAAGACAAGAAGCATGCATGACATCTGTTTTTGAAAACATCAGACATATTAAATTCTTTTTGACTTACTGTTTTAGAAATGGAATTTAGAAATCAATGCATCTTTTGAAGAACCATAACTGATCCGATTTTTTGTCTTTGAAAACCTTTACTTATGATAAAATATAAATAGATAAAGTTTCCTCTATTGAGCTTCAATGTTAGCTCACCCCGACTATATGTCACAGGTGCTGAGACTGGCCTAGGTTCAGACAATCTTGATATTGAGGACTCTGACTACGTTCCTGAGGAGGAGCTAGAGATCCCAGCAGAGGAGTTCTTTCCTTGATTTGGATTTGTCTTTTTGGTACTTTTTGGTTTAAGATTATTTTGAATTATGGGCCCAAGGCCTTGTTTGCATATTTTGACATCTTATGAGGAACCATCATTAGGAACCATTGTTTAGGTGATCGGATTGGCTATCACCGGTGGTTCTTCTTGGTTCCTCTTAGAAATATATTTTTGTATAAGCTATTGAGCTTTTATCCTTGTTTTAATAGTTTTGCTTCTGTTTAGAACTATGATGTTGCTAGCTTTTGTTTGATATGCGGCTTATTGAGAAATCAATAAGTTAGCGAACCGGCCTTTCTTATACCTAGAGGATTGGAAAAGTCGGGTCGTCACATTTAGGGACCTTGATAGCTGTGGAAGTTCATGAGTCCAACATAACTCAGTACCTTTATGATAGTTGAAATGAACTCAACTAGCATTTCCTACTTCATTCTCTGATTTTTCTTTACATCTCTCTATGTTATTCTTCATTTCCATTGGGGTTGTTCTCCACCAAATTTCTAGAAAGAAAGCGTAGAAGAGGATTTGGCCTATAGTAGCCCAAAATTTTTGAGAATGTTAAATCGTTGACCTTTGACGAAAATGAAACCTATTGACTGATTTGACCCAAGTCAAACATTCGACCTATATAACGTGGTCTCGAAACCCTACGGGTTGTGATTGGAGTATACGCCGAACACACTGAATCCCAACCGATACCCTATATGGAGCGTATATGTGTTTGTACATGTTGCACACAAACTCAAACCCAATGCTTGAACTTGGGCCTTACCCCGAATTTTAACTCGAATCGAGAGTGGACTCCAGCACAATAACCTAACTAGTCACGTGGCACCCAAACTAAGATAGGTTATATGTATAGATGTAACATCGCGAAAGATTGGGGTTGTAGGTAGATAGAATATTAATCGGCCTTAGATGAGGAAGCATGCACCAACCCGCAGTGTGCATGCTCAATACCAACGAGTAGACCTAAGTTGAGTGGATAAGGTTTGAGAACTAAATATCAAAGGTTTGATATTTATTTTGCCTTGTTTTGCTTATAGAAAGGGTTTTACCACTTAACGCCATAACCAAGATCAAATATAAATGGTGTATAGCTTCTCACGTAAGCTGTGATGGGCTCTGTACCATGTGATTGAAAATCACAAACTAATTGTCTGATGGTAAGGCGATGTTCTCGAGATTTGATGTACTAAAGATGGGAACTCATGTGATTTGAGGCGGTGTGTGGAACTTGGGTTTTCCACCAATAATTTTGTTAGCGCAAATAATGGGACCTAATCTTTTGTAACGTCCTAAATATTTTCAAACCCGAACGCGCCCGACCAAGTGTACGTGTGAGGTATGGCAACGGTGCCGCCTTAAACTTTAGGAATATAATATGTGTGGAAAAGTGAGTTTAGGCTCTTACTTGATCTTATTTTGGTCTTAAATGAAGACCCCTATACCGACTTGTGATGTACTGGTTTAACACCAAATTGGACCCCAAAATCCGTGTTTAGATTTTGAGCCATTTCATATGGGCCAAGTGTGCAAGCCTGGTGTGACACACTGTGCACGTGTGCAACCTAGAGAGAAAATTTTAAATGGAAGGATTAAGGCTAGTTGGACCGATCGATTAGGGTAAACTAATTAGGCCCTCCCATTCCCAAAATACATCACACATACGTCGATGTATTAAGGAAAGATTCTAAATACTAATAACTTTGACGTATTTGAGTATTTTCTCAAAACTGACGCAGAAATGGGCAAATTCGTGTTAACTTCAAACTTGGCCCAACTTCTCGCCCAAATTTGACCTTTAAAACATTTGATTCATAAATTTGTTTAATTTATGAAAGTTGTAGGTCTTGTTGTCCTCTTTCCAACGCCGTGAGAATCATGCCAATCGAAGGTCGGAGCGGAAAGTTATGGCTAAAATACTAAAGTTGTGTCGGCACTTCAGACCAAAATTGAACGGTCTATTTTCCAATTCGAACGGTCGATTTTCCAATTCGAATGTTTGATTCTCCAATTCGAACGTTCGATTTTCTCGAAATCTGGCACCTCTTGTCAAAATCGATCGTTCGATTTCAATTCCGAGCATTCGATTTCAGATTCAATCGTTCGATTTCGACGGGTTCAGAACCCTTCGGGCATCTTCCTTTGTCTATGTTTCCCCCAAAATTCAACTGATTCCTTCCTCTTTTCACATACTAAAAATTGAAATTCAACGGCTCCTCAAGATCCCAGATTAACAAGGTTAAACTCTCACAACAACGTGATGAATGAGAAGGTTGGGGAGCGATTTCTCAATCGAATCACACGAGAAGTTTAGAAGAAGAAAGCTCTCTATCTTTCTCTCACTTTCTCTCTCTAAAACCCATGTAAATGCCAATCGGGTGAAACTTCTTTGAGAAGTTTTCTTATAAAGAAACTTTTGCTTCCCTGAGAAGCATAAACACTCATGTGGGTGTTAGTTCTTATCTAAAGAACTAGTTTCTACGTGAAACGGATACACCTAAGTAAGATATTACTTCTCATTCAAAAAGATTTTTGTTCCGGTGTGGCTTTAATACACACAATTTGGGTATTTGCCACACCTACCAAGGTTTTGGTTGAGGCCAAAAGTCCCCCAAAATAGTTGACCCAACTAATTAGCCTAGTTAGTCGACCCTAATCGATCGGTCCAACTATCCTTAATCCTTCCATTTAAAATTTACTCCCTAAGTTGCACACGTGCATAATGTGTCGCACTAGGCTTGCACACTTGGCCTGTGTGAAATGGCTCAAAATCTAAACACGGATTTTGGGGTCCAATTTGGTGTTAAGCCGGTACATCGCAAGTCGGTGCACGGGTCTTTATTTAAGGTCAAAATAAGATCAAGTAAGAGCCTAAACTAACTTCTCCACACGTATTATATTCTAAAAGTTTAAGGCGGCACCGTTGCCATACCGAACACATACACTTGGTCGGGCGCGTTTGGGTTTGAAAATATTCAGGACGTTCCAAAGAGATTGGGTCCCATTATTTGCGCTAACCAAATTACTGGTGGAAAACCCAAGTTCCATACACCGCCTCAAATCACATGAGTTCCCATCTTTTGTACATCGGATCTCGAGAACATCGCCTTACCATCAAATGGTTAGTTTGTGATTTTCTATCACATGATACAGAGCCCATCACTGTTTACGTGAGAAGCTATACACCATTTATATTTGGTCTTGGTCACGACGTTAAGCGGTAACACCCTTCCTATAACCAAAATAAGGTAAAATAAATATCAAACCTGTAACATCTTCGAAAATTGAGCGTCTAATCATGACCTCGAGATGCGTGCCTGATCGGTCATAGGTTTGACCAAGTGAAGGTCAAACACGATGACCATGAATAAATTAAGTATGGGGTGAACAAATACGTGTGCACGGTATTAGAGCTAGTTTAGAGACCACATACACAGTTCATGGGCGTATATGCCTAACACCGAAGCAAGAGGTGTTATAAGAACTTAATAATCTAAAGAGAAGTTATTTCTCTTGTTTTAGTTAGTAAGAGGAGTTGAGAGGAGAGAGAGAGTAAAGAAGGAAGTTAATGCACATTACAAATCGAAGACGGGATTGAGCAATTAATGTTGGATTCGACGCGTTAGGAACCGTTGAAGCAAAAGCTGGGAGCCTAGCCTTCATGCCAAACCATTGAATCAACCAAGGGTTGATCTAAGGGTGAGTATGTTGAGATTGTTTTAAACATATTGTTATGTAATTAAATGAGGTTTTAATAAAGAAATAGAGAATGGAAATGAAAACGAAGAGATTTGAAAAAAATGCCCGAAAAATGGTTGAGTTTCTGACCAAATCGATTAATCGATTTTGGTCTGGAAGTTATCTGGGCAGAATGGGAATGGTCCAAAATCGATTGATCGATTTTTGAATTCGATTAATCGATTTAAAATCGATTAATCGTCTGAGCACCTCCAGTGACTGAAAAATCATAGCTTGAGAAAACCGATTAATCAATTTTGAAAATCGATTAATCGATTAATCAATTTTGGTAATTCGATTAATCGATTAGAGATTTCCATTAATTAATTTTGGGAGATCGATTAATCGATTTTGACAGTTTTTATTGACTTTTGAATTGGACTTTGAGGTTCGAGGAGGGTCTTATACCTTCTTTAATGCATCCTTATTGATGCCTTACTTGTGCTATGATGTACCATAGATGGTACGAGTAAACACAAGCATGTTGAGCCGCGTGGACCTTGATGCTTAGTGATTCAAATGCGTGAGGTAGGGAACACCTTGAACATGTATTTTTTTCAAAAGCATGTATGTAGTGAGATACAAGTGAATATTTATGCATCAAAATGTGATTTTAAGAGTGCGTGTGTGTGTTAATACTAATGAACTAGTAAGGTCCCCAGGGGACGTGAAATTGTGATAATGAGCATCTATGTGATGCATTGAGCCAATGGCATCCCAGGGATGCAGATGAAATTTGTCAATAAAGTAAAAGAAAAGTTGATAAGGTCTAATATACTAAAATTAGAATGATCACACGGTGAATAACTATATATAGTGCACTTTGATATTTGAGGATTAAACAGAATTCCCCACCAACGTGGCGGGATACTCACGACTGACTCGGCAGGATATCCGTGACCGATATGGCGGCCAATCCGTACACCAGTTTGGACATCCCAGGGATGTGTATATGAGACTAGAAACTCCGTCGCCTATGAGAAAGGGACCTGGGTAGTATTCAAGAAAGAAACAGATATGAAAACTGTCTATTTAGATGACGATGGAGGGTATTCCATCGGGCGCTCAACTCTATAGTAAGTTGGGAAATATTTAAGTTAATATTTAAATAATTAGGCCGAATTAGTAACTAATACCAGCAAGTTGAGAATGAACAAGCACATGTGAAGTAACAGTTGCATCTAGTACATCTTTTCAGTCATTTAAATTGTTTTCTCAGAAATTCTATTAGATAAATCATGCTTTTAAATTATTTTAGAATATATGTGAGAGTTTGACTTATATATTCACTTGCTGTTTTCCTATTGAGCTAGGATATAGCTCACCCTTTTAAACTATACGTCGCAGGCCCATTGCTTGCGGCTCCGAGGCTTCGGGAGACGTAGATTCGGGGGATTCAGATTACGTGCCCAGGGAAGAGTTAGAGCCTCCTCTTGAGGACTTCTTCTAGAGGACCCGTGTGCACTTTGAGAGTGAGTTTTGAGGGCATTCTATACTGCTTGGTATGTCAAGCCTTATTTTGGAAAAGATGTAATTAAATAATCTAATTCTTTTGGGCGAACCATCTAGGGTGATTTACTTATCACTGATGGTTCGGGTCAGTTCTTTTGTTCATGCGTTGGCATGGAAGTAGGACTGTCTTTTGAGTTCTTACTTTAGATTAGCATATCTTTAATTCACGATGTTCAATTTATATGTTCTATTTGAGTAGTTATTGCTTGGTTATACCAATGTTCTGTATGGACTTCAGGGGCACAACCACAAAACCTTTTGATATTTAGTTCTTAAACCTTATCCACTCAACTTAGGTCTACTCGTTGGTATTGAGCATGCACACTGCGGGTTGGTGCATGCTTCTTTATCTAAGGTCGATTAATATTCTTTCTACCTGCAACCCAAACCTTTCGCGATGTTACATCTATACATATAACTTATCTTAGTTTGGGTGCCATGTGACAAGTTAGGTTATTGTGCTCGGGTCAACTCTCGATTCGAGTTAAAATTTGGGGCAGGGCCTAAGTTTAAGCATTGGGTTCGATTTTGTGTG
The DNA here is from genome assembly GCA_021018995.1 of Chloranthus sessilifolius. Lineage (NCBI taxonomy): Eukaryota > Viridiplantae > Streptophyta > Magnoliopsida > Chloranthales > Chloranthaceae > Chloranthus > Chloranthus sessilifolius. The sequence goes on from CM037585.1 coordinate 115,459,412, forward strand.
CAACATGTACAAACACATATATGCTCCATATAGGGTATGAGTTGGGATTCAGTGTGTTCGGCGTATACTCCAATCACAAACCACGGGGTTTCGAGACCTTGTTATATAGGTCAAATGTTTGACTTGGGTCAAATCAGTCAATAGGTCGCATTCTCGTCAAAGGTCAACGATTCAACGTTCTCAAAAATTTTGGGCTATTATATTCTTCCCACCTTAAAGAATTTTCATCCTCGAAAATGCACGTATACTATTCGAGGAGGCACGAATACACAGTAACCTTCAATGCTCGAAAGATTAGGATTATTACATTATTTGACTATGTAAGTAAATATATATCTCGAAAAATTGTGTTGGAAAAATCCAGGCTGTCACATGGCCAACATGATCCAAAAGACACATAAATTAGACAACAAGGTGGTGATCTGATTGCCATCGGGATCTGACCTGGTCACTCATGTCCCATGGGTTTTTTCAGTTCAGCTGTAGATGCAACTTTCTTGTAAAATGCAAGTTAATTGCCTTACAATGGATAATTATTTCTCATTTTCTAATTGGAGTCAAGGAGTTTAGAGAAAGCTTAATTCCATAATATGTATAGTGTGTGCATACCAAAGCTATGATTCTTCTATCTCGTAATCAATCCAAACAGTAAACCATCGGATCCCATATCTTGACCCAATCCTCACAATATATATACTCTCAAAAATAGAAGCACTCTGATGATGGATAAATTTTCACACATATGCAAGAGATCAATACAAAGCAAATGAAAAAGTCTCACACGATAAAGGAAACACGATACAATCAATGAACAAATAAGAATCTCATGAAAATGATACTTGTATATTCTAGGTATGTCACATCAAGAACCATAGATGTAGTATATTTACTCTCCACAAGGCAGTTACCAAGACAAGATTGGATCATAAAGGTCTTTTCTCAGGTTGTAATAAGACTTAGATAAGGGATAGGAAAGAAAGGAAGTTGTGATTTTTTTTTCCGTCACTCTTTTCTATTTTCTCTTTTCAAAATACTTCAATGTTTCTCGTTTTTTCATCTCTCTTTTCTTTTTTCAAGTCATTTCTTCTTTTGAATTTCATTCTCTTGAAACACCTCATATTTTTTATTTATTTTTTCAAAATTTTCTTATCTCTTCTTTTTCCCCCCTTTTCACTCATTATTTTGCCATACACTCTCAGTAAACACCACAATTTGATATGTCTCCACTTACTCTTTTTTCGTTCATTCTCATCCCTCGTCCCTAATTTATCAAAAATAAGAAGGGTAAGGCTAAATTTTCAGAAATGGTGAAGGGATAAAGGTTAATATGACTTATCAAAGAATGTATAAATTCAAATTTTTTTAATGGGCTCAACGGGATATTAGAAAAATAGAGTTATATGAGGTGGGGCATTTTAAGCACAAACAAGCCAATGATGGCCTTCAATCATATCCTCAAAGGATAGTAAACTTGCGTATTTGTTTTGAGCAAGCATAAAATATGTTTTAGCACAATGATATGAATTGATTTCATGTAAAATAAGTTAAAGCACAAATGTATGAGATTATGACAAAATTAATTCGTATTCAAAGATAACTCTGAGTTTATGTAAGCATTCATCAAAGATGAGAATTTGGCTCTAAAACTCACCGGGTTTAGTCTCCACTAAGAACCTAAGATTCAAAGTTCAAAATAGTTCATTGATTTCTAAAGCCTAGCTTGGTATAAGTGCAAAGATTTTTAATCATGAATATAAAAATTATTAAAAAATTATCACATTAAATTTCATTATCCTAGATACAAGCATTCAAGATATGACATCAATATTATTAAATTCAAATTCACATGCATTATCAATTAAAGTTTGAAAATTACAGCAAAATAGCATTTGATGGTATTTTTATTTATTATTTTAAAAGATGAGATTTAATGGTATCAAAATAAAGCACCGGCCTACTAAAAAATAAATATATGCAAAATAAAGACCATGAAATAACCACAAGATACCCCTAAACCTAAATAAAACGATGTCCTCATTGTTTATGATGGAAGTGTAGACATGTACAATCAACAGAGTTCTCTCCCAAACCTATAGCAATTATTCTTTGCCACAAAAGATTGAAAGAAGAGTGTGCACAAGATATATAGGATATGTGGTAGCAGTCGAAGGAGTCTGAAACAATGTAAGGACAATGAAAAATACTTAAAATTTCATTAATTGAAAATTGTGATTACACTTATTGAATGCAACATTCAAAATAAACCTAACAACTGGAAACATAACAAATCCTAAAACTAAAAAGAAACTAAATCCTAAAATGCAAAACAATGAAAAGAACTAAATCATAATTATCCTAAGCATTCTTTAACTAGCCTAACTGATCCGATCGTTATTTAAAAGAAAAAAAAAATACAGAAAAATACTAGAATAATAATAATAATAATGAAGAACCAACTTAATCCTTGTGAAGAATTGATCGATCAATTATGGAATTGATCGATCTATTTTGAGTCAAAAGGTGTACTTCTCAGCAGGCTACTAATCGACCGATCGATCATGAGCCGAGAGTAAGATACAATAAATAACAATTAATCGATCAATCAATTATGGAATAGATCGATCGATTCTGGTACGAGAGCAACAATATAGAACAAAGGACACAAATTGGCAAAGAAATCAATATTTTTAAAATTATTTTTATTATTTTTTAATTTATTTTTATATATTTTTATTTTTTATAAACTGTAAATTGTGATACTAATATACAAGGTGTAATGGCATTCCGAGTCCACCAGGATCTCAAATCTACATGAATTTTTTTTTTAGAAGGATTAGTGACTTATTTAATAGTATTTGCATTTCTATGATCAGGGACTTGGTTACACCCTTAGGTTGTGCCCAAGTTCAACCAATATGATCAATCTCTACCCTTTTCAATCTCTACCTTGTACTTTACATCCCCATGATTGCACTCCTGATTCAAATCCACTAGCGTTTTCCGAGCCTTCTGTTGATTGTTTATGTATTCAATAAATGGACAACATGTTAGAAATTCCTCTCCCTAAACAAAATTCACATTCATTAGAAAATGTTGTCTCCCTTATCACAATATTCTAAGAGTGGATGTTCAACTAACATGACCCTTATTCCTTCAGGTGCTGACTCAATATCGAACTCGTCGATCAAGCTGGGTAGATCAACTTCCAACGGTTCTGTAAGGGTGTCATTTTTTTCCTCTCTCCTCTTAATTTGATTTTCAATTCCCTCCTTGACTTAGGTATCTCTCCATTCCCTTTCCTCTTCTCCCCACTCTAGCATTATCTCAATGTTCGTTGTGAAACTCTCAAGCGTAATGACCAATTGGCCTTGCTCATATTTCTGAACAAAATTAGAAGGGTCCTCTTGAAGATGTTCATTCAGATCGGTGTCAATAAAGGACTCATCTATTTCATCCTCATTTTGCAAGCGCTTGGTCAACTGACTAACTTGAGAGTGTAACTTAGAAAGTGTTTGATTTTTGGTGTGCGTACAACTTTTTAAATATTCTTCAGAGTAAGAAGAGGTTTGAGCTGGTTCATATGGTTACGTGTTTTGAAAGTATTGAGTTTGCTATGAAATCTCTTAAGGGAAGTTGTTGGGGTAAGAATTCTGATCAGAGTAAGACATTATATTACACATTGGAGGTTGATTAAACTCTTATATGTCATCGGGTTCTATCAGCCACAGGTGTTCCAAATAGGATTTGGGTAGACTTGTTCAGAGTAGATATTATGATTGTTAAGGAGACATATAGGTGTAATATGCATCGGATTTCCAAATAGCACAAGATTCTGAATTGAACTCATGCATTGGAATGAGAGCTTACCAATAGCTCCAACAATTTTTTTTTTTAAAATTAATTATTTTTATTTTTATTTTGTAAAGACTAGTAGAAAGATTGATTTAAATTTAGTAAATTCCTAAGACTAATTTTTAAATCTTAATATTTTCTATTTGCAATCCCCAGCAGCGGCGCCAAAAACTTGTGATTTTAAATGTGTAATGCTTCCAAGTGCATGAGTCACGCCATAGAACACGGGTGCAGAGTACGAGGTCGTTCCCACAACGATTTTAAATAGATTTTTAAGAAAGAGTAAACTACCAATCACATAATTTTTTAGAATTATCACAATATTAATCTAGCCTAACAAATTCGGTGAATGTAAAAAAAAATAAACTAAACAAGATAATATTAATCAAAGAAAAACATACGAGGTTTAGGATACTAAATCCTCTCATCATTGGTTATCATCAATGTCATAACCCCAACTTTTGGGAACCGTACACGCCACATACCATGCACATGTGTTTGTGGTTCACAAGGAAACCACAATTAATATATACACACTACATGTGTATGTGTGAAACACTCTAATTTCACTAGATAAGTGGAGAGCTAAATAGAGAGAAGTCTCTCATTCGTGACCTAATTGAGTAGATAGAGAGAAAGTGAAATAGGGAGAAAGAAGAGAGGACTTTGTAAAAGGGGGTTAGAGGTTCGCTTATTTTGATAAAAATCGGTAGGTAATCTGGAAGGAAGATGGGATGAGAAGCTTTGGAAACACTCCTCATTTGATTCAATCTTGGATCAGTCTACATAGAGTCTATAAATTGAGGTATGTTTAAATGCTTATGTATGCTTTAAATAAAGTATAAAGTGTTAGTGAATGGTTTTTTGATATTAATAAAGCCTTAAATGGAGTGGGGAAAAAACTGGTTCTCGAACGGATCAGCAATAATTTTGACGCTCCTTGCTCGAGCGAGACCCATATTGAAGGGGAGGCTTGCTTGAGCAATGCATCGCGTGAGCTTCAGGTACCTCGTTTTAATCGCTCGAGCGGTGAATAGTGCCGCTCGAGCGATGAATAGTACTCGCTCGCGCGAGGGTTGGGTACTTCATTGTAGCCGCTCAAGCGATGAATAGTATTCGCTCGCGCGAGGGATTAGTATCTCGTTTTTATCGCTCGAACGAGGCCAAGTGCTCGCTTGAGCAAGGTTAAGTGATCGCTCGAGCGAGGAATAGTGCTCGCTTGCGCGAGGCACTACTTGGATTTTCGAATTCTTTTTGTGAAATTCATGGGAGCTATGGGTCCCAAGGGTTCTGGAGATCATCCTAAGTATATTCTTAACACATGCAATGTAGGTTTGACGTGAGATTATTACGTGTAAATTTCTGCAAGAAAGAAGTGCGTTGGATCTGCGTTGAGGTATGGAATATCTTGAAACATGTACTTTAATTCGTTAAAATCATGTCTGTAGAGTAATTCTTGTGAATAGCCATGTATCAAATGTGATTTCAAACAAGAGTGTGTGTGTGAGAATTCAAAAGCGAAACCATGAGGTCCCCAGGGGACATGCAAATATGATAATAGGCATGTAGATGATGCATTGAATCAGTGACATCCCAGGGATGCAGATGAAATCTAACGGTGAAACGAAAGAAAAGCGATAAGGCCTAATGTAATAAAATTAGTACAATCACGATGAATAACTATATGTAAAGCACATTCAATATTTTTGCTATTTAAAGTTTGATTAGAATACCCCACCGACGTGGCGGGATATCCACGACTGACTCGGCAGGATATCCGTGACCGGTATGACAGCCAATCCGTACACTAGTAGCACATCTCAGGGATATAGATTTGAGAATTTGACCCCGCCACCTAAGAGAAAGGGGCCTGGGTAGTATTGAAATCGAGAATATATAACAAGTGCCTATTTAGAAGACGATGGTGGGTATTCCATCAGGGGGGCTCGATGCTATATTGCTTGGGGACTACTTAAGTTGAGATTTAAGTGATTAGGTCGAATCCGTAACTATACTAATAAGATGAGAATAAACAAAGTCATGCAAGTAACAGTTGTATCTATCAGTTCATTCTCGATTATTTCAATTATTTTTCTCAGAAATTTCATCATATGAATTGTGCTTTTAACATGTCTTAACATATATGTGAGAGTTTAATTTATATGTTCACTGTGTTTTCTCTATTGAGCTAGGATATAACTCACCCCTTAGACTATACGTCGCAGGTCCAGTACTAGCAGCAACTGAGGCTTCGGGAGACGTTGATCCAGAGGATTCTAATTATGTGCCCGGAGAAGAGTTAGAGCCTCGTCCTGAGGACTTCTTCTAGGAGATCCCTTGCGTACTTTGAGTAGTGAGTTGAGAGCATTTGTGCGGCTTGGTATGTCAAGCCTAAATTCTTAAATGTAATTAAGTACCATGAATTCTTTTGGCGAACCATCTGGGGTGAATGGTTTATCACCGATAGTTTGGGTCGGTTCTTCTGCTCATGAATTGTCATGGGACTAGAACTGTCTTTTGAGTTTTCTTTTATTCATTTTAAATGCATGAAGACTTGTTTAGAGTAAACTCTTGTACTTTACCTTGTGGTTTATTGCTTGTATATACCAATGTTCCGTGCAGGGCTATCGGGTATGACCTTGAGGGTCGTGTTGATGACACAAATTTCGGGGTGTTGAAATTCGGACTGTCACAATCAATGAGTTCAGATTTGAAGGGTAGAATATTAGAAACGAAAATGACATAAAGATTAAAATCAATTAAAACTTTATGAAAGATTAAAATAATTAAATCGGTATAAAAATGTAAGGTAATACTTTTCCAAATCCACGAATGAAAAGAATCAAAACATTCAATGTATTAAAAATAGATCAAATCACAATGAATTAATGACTCAGATTTTTGCATTAAAAATAAGATTAAGGTACTCAATTATATATCTAAGATCATGAAAAAATCATGACTAATTCTCATATCTCAGATTGATGATTAACTCTCAACACTACAAAAAAATAGATTATTAGCGACAATTTTTTGGAGTAAAAAACTATCGCTATTAACAAAAAATTATTAAAGACTATTAGCGGCAAGGGTATTAACGATAGTTTTTTTGTTAATAGCGGTAGTTTTTGCCTGCTGCTAATAGTCTTATTTTTTATAGTGCAATAACAACAAGATCATATAGGTATAAAAATTATAAAGACATCTACCAGCATTCCAACCACTGATCTAATTTCATGAATGAATCTCTCATATAGGATTTATTAGATCTTAAATCTCTAAGAAATTAGCCAAACATTTGCATAAGAAAATAACACAAATGAAATAGATCTCAAATGAAACATGACAATACCCCTTTTTATTTCTTCAAAATCCAATGTAGGCTTTATCTACTAGCAACAATCCTTCACACAAAAATCTCTATTCTACTCTCTCAACAACTAGGAAAAGAATGGGAAAAGATTGCTAAAAATGAAGAAAAGAAAAGTAGAAATGTAACAAGGGCTAAGAAAATGAAGACGACTCTCCAAAAGAAAAAGCCCCTAACCCTAACTCTAACTCTAGCTTATATAGGATCTTATTTCGAAATTGTACCTTGCCAAAATACTAAAATCGATTGATCGGTTTTAGAATTCGATCGATTGATTCTAGACAGAGTCAGCTATGAAATTTCTTCTTTAGGCATCGATTGATCAATTCTAGATTCGATCAATCGCTTTTTCACGATTTTTCTGTTGTTGATGCTCTCTTGGTTTTATATTTCGGCGTATATCGTCTTTATAGTCCTTTGTACTATTTGTGTGATCCAATGGTCATAATTTTCTGAAATCCTTAGAACTCCAGAGAAATCGTTAGTTTACTTTCTCCATATGAGTAAGTGTACATTGTAGGGGTAAAATATGATTATTTCAACACTTATAACACGCCCGCCAGTGGCACCTCTCTCTTCCACGTTCTTCTTCCTCCCTAAGCTCTCTATTATAAGCTCCTTAAGAGCTTGGTGCATGCCCCATCTCCCCCACCCAAAATCCAAAAAGGCCACCATCAACTGTCTTCTTTTGATCTCTAGAACCACATAGTTGCGAATTAGGGCCATTGGAGCACTACCATTTTTGAGGATTGATCTAAAGCCCTCCATTGTTCGAGAAGAACCCAAGGTAAAGTCCTAAATAGCTCTAAGTTTTAGTTTTGATTTGAGATTAAAATGCTAATTGAGATTGAATTTGAGAAAGGCTTAGAAATCTTGTTAAAAATTGTCTAGCTAGGGTGCTTGTCACTTTGAATCTTTGATCATGCTAAAAATGGATTTTGATACATGTTTTGATTGATATTGATTGCATGATTGATTTAGACAATGAGATTTTGATCATAGATCATGTGAATGCAAATGAAAGTTGCTGAAACACTTAGTTTTATACTTCAAGAAAAATCAGGATTTTTAGGGCTCCTTAGGCCCTTCATTTCATGCATAAATAAATTTTGAAAAACTTTGAGAAAATTCATGGTGATGGATGAATCAATGGTGAACATTCATACCAAAAATTAGCTCCAAAAACTAAGTAAATTTTCCTACATAAATTCCAAACCTTGACTTTGCAAGGTGTGATGACGGTTCACAGTCTACATATAATTTGAGGCAGACGCCAGCTTTGTAATCTGAAATTTTGGACAGATGTGCCCATTTTTAGATTTTTGTATATAAATAGAAAATTTATAGGACTTTTAAATACAAGTCCAAAATTTTGAAAATTGGCTAAGTGGCTTGGAAGTTTTGACCCGATCACCATTGGGACTGTTCCGAACAAAAAAATAATAACTGTTGAAATAATAAATTGAATTATTTGGATGGCCCTGAACATCCTAGATTGAATATATGGATGATTTCAGTGTCCATTTATGAAGTTTTAAGTTAACTTTCACTTGGAACTGGAATCACTCATCAAATCCAAGAAAATTTGGGGACCATTTTAGTGAACGCCAGTTGGATCTGAAAATTTTGCATATAAATTGGATAGCACCTCGGGTCAAATCTGGACCTGTATTATGACTCAACTAAAATGTATACAGTGTCGGACTTGTTAGCACGGTGAAGCGATACTAATAAAATAAAAAAAATCGAGTCATTCTAGTTGAGTCAACCTTTGACCGATCCTACCGTCAAAGCGACTAAGTGACTCACTAGGCCAATCTCAATGAAATTCAATATTTCGGCCTTAATTTTGATAACAATAGGAGTGCAGGACTTCAATGATCCTAAGGTGAGTGTGAAGTGACAATCACAATCTTGAATTTGATTTACACCCACGAATTTCTAAGGGCACCCACTTAGGGAATGCCCCTGCTAATCCCTTGACCCTATCGTAGGAGTCTAAGCTGGATAATTGGAAGTACCTCAATGGGCTTCTTTTTGTAGACCAACACTAGGAAAATAGGATATTTAATTGATAATTAGTTGCTCTGGTCCGAGGTTGACTACTACCATCTTTTGATTAATCAAAGAAGACAATTACAGTGAACCTGAGTATTTCAGGCGCAAGGCCTTGAACTGAATAGGACTTAACAGACTCATGGAACTTTTAAAAGTGTTTGGATTCTTATTGAACTCATGAGTTGATATTAAAATTGAAATACCTGATATTGAGAATATTGAAATGCTAACATTGAATATGAAGTATTTGAACTGATATTAAAGTTGAAGTTTTTAAATTGATATTGAATTCGAAGTATTTGAACTGATATTGAATTTGAAATAGATTTGATCTGATAGTTGAAATGAATTTGAATCTATACCTGAAATAGATTTGAACTGATGAATGAAATGGATTGGAACTGATATTTTGAAATAAACAGATTGATGCTTGAAATAGACCGATTTGATAATTGAAAGAAATTTGAATCGATATTTGAAATATACGTGATTGATCTTTTGAAATGGAATTGAACTATTGGAATTGGTAATTGAATTTGAACTGAACTCCGGTGATCTTTGAATTTGAACCAAACCAATTAAGGTGATATTTGAAATAGTACTGAACTATTTGGTTGATAAATGAACTGGAATCAATATGATTGAATTGATATTTGAAATTGCACTGAATCGATTGATTAAAATTAGAAATTGTATTGAACTACTTGATTTGATAATTGAATCTGAACTGATCTAATGGAACCAAAGTGATTAATATTGAACTTGAACCGAACTGGTTGATTTTCTAACCGAATTGGTGTCATTGAATTTGAATGGTAGTCTCTATCTGTGTGAAGGAATGGATCAGGAGGCCCTTACTGAATTTTGAATACTGAACATTGGCCTTGATTTACTAGAATATTGGAATTAAACCTATTGAAAAAACTATTGATATTGAATGGGTATCCCGATAAGGTAAAAACCTGACCAAGGGGCCTATATCGAATACTGAATTTGGAATTCTGAATATCTAAATATTGATTACTGAATACGAATACCAATCTTCATTATCGAATGCCAAATATTGAGCTTTGAATACTGAATATTGAATATGGAAAAATAACTTTATCTCACTTGATCTGCTTAATAACCTTTAGTCATTGAAACTAAATTAATCAAGTGAACACTGATACTATATTGACATCGTACCTCTTACACTGATCATTGATCTTAGGGACTGGCTCGAAATGAGGAGCCCATCATCAAAAGGATAGGTCCAAAACGGACTAACAGGGTTATGCTGACCCTTGTCTTGATTGACTAAATGGGTGAAGAGTGCCCTGCCCTTGTCTGCGCGACATTGGCAAGTGAAATTGAAATCAGACCATGGTTGGTGTTGGTATCGCACCAAATTAATTAAAAGACACTAATGAATTCACTAGGGTTTTGATTATTGAAATTGAACAACTATGTTAATCAAATTAACATTTTAATACACTTTGAAACGATTTGTATATAACTAAGAAAGGGGAAACTTTGATAACTTAACCCGTTGGACATGGATTCATTATTGATACTGAGAATCTTCTGAAATTGGTTATTTGAAATTGTTATACTGATATTGTATTGTTTCGGAATATGATATTTGGTTGAACTTATGCTTAAAATTGAATCTGATAACTGACTAAACTCAAAATTTGATTCTGGACCTGATAATTGAAGAACTTGTATGAGAAATTTGATTAAGATATAGATTGAACTCGTCATCAAAATTGATATTAATGATGGATTGAACTCAGATTTGATTTTGGACTTGATAAATGATAAATTTGTATTAGAGCTACTGAGTTTGAGACAGATAGTATTTGTATTGAAACCTGATTTGACATGATAGAACTGGTATTAGAAACTAAAACTGATTATGGACTGAAATTTAATTGATCAATAATATGGAAGATCTTATATAAATAGCAAGAATTTTGATTGGTTATTAAGATTGATTAACTGTTATTCTAGATGGTCTCAATTGCATAGAACTACTGATGAAGCATGATAGTATGAACTGCCTATCAAACTGCTCTTATATAGAATCAACATGATTATTTTGATTTCTGATGATAAATTATGATACTGGAATTGTAAAATTTTGAATTAGAACTATTTAGAACTATGTTTGGACTTCATTAAGCTTCATCACTTACGGTCCTTTCATGGCCCATAACTTCCAGAGATAGGGACAGAATCGCCTAGCCGGTGTTAGATAAAGGAAGTTGGGTTGAAATACAAATGTCTACAAGGAGCAGATGGTTACTAGAACCCATCTGGACGAACCACAAGGCGTTTCCAATTGTATCTCTTTTATTTTTTAAAATTTTGTACTATGTAAACCTGTACTTGAAGAATTGTTTCTACAAGCAATTGATTTTTGGAATACTGTAAACAGATTGAAATTAGGTTGAAATTCTGTGAAAAATATTTCCACATTTATTTAAAATAGAAAAACCGAACTGAGTATCTTGTGTACCTGTTCAGGCATTTTGAGAATTGAAACCGAGGCTTGGAAACTTAAAATAATAGAGCAACCTCCTTGATTCAAATATATACCGAGTTAATTATTGAATCTGCTAGCTCTGGAAAAACCTGACTGAACAGTATGGGTGAAGGCAGGATTTTCTCTAATTATCCCTAGTTTTTTTAAAAAAAATTCAGGGGGAATTAGAGAATCATTTTGTTGGAAGATTTGAAAGCTCAGAAACATGTTAATTTTAGCAATTGATCTTAAAATCAGGACACGATACAGGCAGCAAATTATTGGTTATGTAGTGTAGTAACATAATCTTATTATTATTTACAAGCATCAAATTATATGTTATGTAGTGTAGTAACATAATCTTATTATTATTTATAAGCAGGCAAATCATGAGTAGTACAGATTTGACCATTTTAGTCTCCACCTATTTCCATTCTATTATCTTTGTTGTTTATCTTTGTTACCTTAATGAGAATTAGGGTCATCACTGTCATCAACTCTGTATATGTGGCACCATTTGGCACTGCCTGGTGCCATGTGGTGCACAGGGCTATTGTCTAGATTAGATTCAGCCCTACTATTGCATTAAAAAACAATTTATACCAGTCGACTCAGCTGATTTTATCCACAAAAGTTGTCCATGTTCAACAAAAACTGAGTGAATTGTTCGGTTTTTCTTAGGAGTAATAGAATTGCCCAAAACAGCAAAAATAGTTCTGCTAAATAAGATCTAATTAATTCATGAACGAAATACGATGTGTCTTAAACAACCTCTTTATCAGGAGGGGTATTTGCCCCATGAGGAATAAGCAATTAGGAAAAAAAAACCTGCAACCGCTTCGATGGAGTTCCAATGTCACTCGGGTGACCCGAGAGAACCCAACACAAGCTATTCTGGCTGTTCGGGCTCGCCCGGGTGATCCGAGCGGATCTTTTGCGTACATCCTTCTTGGGCGAGATCTCCTGTCGCTCAGGCGAGACTCCCAAAACATAGAGCCATTCTAACACCGAGGACACTATCAAAAGTAAACTTTGGCAGATATTTAGGGACTGTCAAAAGAAAACTGTTGACTCAGAATTTTTGGAATCGGGAAGTTCTTCTTCTACTTAGTCTTAAAAATCGGATAAAATAAATTAATGGAATAAATTAAAAAATGAGGCTCTACTTATAATTTTTTTTTTTTAAAACCTACTCTAATTAGGACTTAAAGTCCCAAGTTATGTCAAAGAGCGTGACCCATGCATAGACCTACTTGCGTAGGCCCTCTTCTCACTCCCTCTAATATAGCCTATGCAGGCCATGCCTGCCTAGGTAGTTGTGCTCTCCCAGGTAGTTAAGCTTGTATAGGTAGTTATGCCTGCCTAGGTAGTTACGCTTGCCTAAGTAATGTCTGCCTAGGTAGTTATGCCTGCATAGGTAGTTGTGCTCGTCTAGGGAGTTAGGCCTGCCTAGGTAGTTATAAGTGCCTAGGTAGTTGTGCTTGCCTAGGTGGTTATGTCTGCCTAGGTAGTTATGCTTATGTAGGTAGTTGTGTCTGCCTAGATAGTTAATCCTACCTAGGTAGTTATGTCTGCCTAGGTATTTACGTTTGCCTAGGTAGTTATGTCTGTCTAAGTAGTTACGCCTGCGTAGGTAGTTGTGCCCGCCTAGGTAGTTAAGCCTGCTTAGGTAGTTATGTCTGCCTAACTAGTTACGCTTGCCTAGGTAGTTATGCCTGTCGAAGTAGTTAAGCCTGCGTAGGTAAATAAATAATCACTTGCATGCGTAGGCTAGATAGGGGGAGAATGATCTTTTCTCAAATCCGCGTGAAAGTTAAGACCCATGCAGTCTTCACAACCCGTGATTTTGTGAAACTCTTGCAGAAATTGCACGATTGTAACTTCCTGTAACCGCTACCATAAATTTATAAATAACAAATCTGTTCTCATTATCTGGAATTCGAAAATTCTTATGCGAGAGCCCTGCTGAAAACGTCTCCGACTTTGATTCTCTTGCAAGAGACCTTAAAGTATCTCGGAGATTCTTTCCGTTCCCTTTTTTTTATTTAGAGGTTACAGAGGAAAAAGTCCGGATTGATACACTTAGGATAAGAGCCACGACCCTTACCTAAAGGTGATACGCTTAGGATAAGAGTTACGACTCTTACCTAAGTATGAACTAGGGTTGTAATTTGGGATTATGCGTTATAGCACGTACCCAATTTCTTGTGTACTTAGAGATAGTTAAGCTATGTGGGTATAATCCCTCGCATAACTCTTAGTACACTCGGATTGTAACCACAAAATCGATACTCGTATGGATTGCAATCACGTACTCAGAATGATCACGGACTCTGACACCCGAAATATTCATCTACAATGACTCATAACCATGCTCTATCGGATTTGAATCACATCCCAAAATTAGTTTCCCTTGCGATTCAGGTCATCACTCTCTCAAATGTAGGGTTTGGGTCTCAACCTCAAGCTAAAAAATTCTTTTGTGGTTGATCATCTGACTTTTGGTCAAACGATTATAATACGAGATCATAATGAGATCCAACGGTAGATTTATTATATATTGATTAAATCTTGTGATTTTGGTCAAACGATCATAATACGAGATCGTAACGAGATCCAACAGTGGATTTGTTACATATTGACCAGATCTTGTAATTTTGGTCATATCTAACAGTGGACTCATTGACTTTTGGTCAAGCGATCATAATACACGATTATAACGAGATCCAATGGTAGATTTATTACATATTGACTAGATCTTGTGATTTTGGTCAAATCCAATGATGTTGACTTTTGGTTAAATGGTTATTATACGAGATCATAACGAACTCCAACAGAAGATTTATTACAAATTGATCAAATCTTTTGATTTTGATAAAATCTAATATTGGATTCGATGACTTTTGGTCAAGCGATCATAATACAAGGTCGTAACGAGATCTAACGGTTGATTTGTTACATGTTGACTAAATCTTATTATTCTGGTCAAATCTAACGGTAGACTCGTTGAGTTTTTAATCAAATAATCACAATATAAAATCATAACGAGATCCAACGGTGAATTTACTATACATTGACCAAATCTTAGGATATTGGTCAAGTCCAATAGTAAAATCATTATAAAAACAATCTATGATTGCCAAATTCTAAGGAATTTGGCAATATCTAACTCATGATTATTAGATACTCTATCACTAAAAGTGATATCTCCTCTGATAACTAGGAGAATGGATATGATATTTTAATTCATCTTTGAGAGCAGAGAACAAGAATTCGTTTTAAGGTTTGTCCACGAGGTTCTTGCTCCAGTAATGACTCGTGCTTGTCGATCAAATGGAACCGGCGTTTGGAGGAGGGGTTCTCCCATCCGTCGTTCCCTATTTCATATTTCCCAAATCTTTGATGAAGACAACATGCTTTGCATATATCTCGTGACAGATTGAAGACGAAGAAAACATAGACTTAGAATTTATGTTGTTTATTTAAGAGATGTAATTACTTTACTTTTCTTTAGTAGCTTTTAATCAGAGGTATTCAATTTTTTATGTAAGCAATGGGGAATCGATTGGGATACGTGGAAGTGTAAAGTCTGTCATTTTCAATAAAACTCACTCCTACACTACGTCAAAATGATAAGAAAACCACTTTGGCAATATAAAAAAGAACCACAGCCCAAGCAGTGGTATAATAATCCATTGCCAAAATCTTTATTATGTTAAAGACAATAGTTTAATTCCTTATCTCTCATATCACGTGCACTCAATCCTCTCGTCACGGGGACCCTAATTCTCTCTTTATCTTGCTAACAAAACCGTCGTCTCCCCCTCTCTCTCGCTCCATCTCCCTCTTCGAAACCCTAGCTAGAGATTTAAATTGCAGAATCTCAAAGGAGATCTGTGTTGAAGGTTGGAGATGACGCCATTGAAGTGGAGATTTGTGTTGAAGGTTGGAGACGGCGCCATTCAAGTAGAGATCGGCGTTGAAGGTTTTCTTTTGATCGAGATTGAGTTTTGGAGCCGTCGTTTCACCATTTGGCCGATGGAAATTGAGTTTTGGAGCCCTCGCCCTGTGATCGCCTCTCACCGGTTCCCAATTCCAATCACCAAACCCTAACCTCTTCTCGTGGCTCCCCCCTCGCGACATCTGTGATCGCTTCTCGCCGTTCCGCTCTCGCCATTCTCCAATTACAATCACCAAACCCTAATCTCTTTGATTTGAATTCGACCTCGAAATCTCCACCGTTCGTGTATATTCAGATCTTCAATCGAAATTTGTAGAGGCGAGAATTTGCAAGCTTTGGTAAGCGATTGTTCAAACAGATCTGAATCATCTCAGAGCATCACCGTTCGTATACGTTGTTTTATTGCTATCACTTGTTCTTATTTCTATAAATATCTTATTATTATTGTTTTTAAATGCAAAAAGTTCACTGATCTGAATTTTTTATGTAAAAATTTACTGATCTGTTTTTCTTTTTATATACATTTTTTCTCACTTTTAAGCATTTGTAAACGCAAAAATCAGAGCATCATATGTGGATGCTCTGTTTGAATAGCTTCTTAGCATTTTACAAAATCTTAATTGATAAGAATTAGCTTGTGAAAAATTATTGTAAGGGTGGATGTTATATCATACTTTACTGTATGTAGTTGATTATATGTATGTATTGTAACTTTCTGCTTTTCAACTGCTGCATGTCATGTTTTGCAACTGCTTAGGGAGCCAGTGATGTTGATTGCTGGTTTCTTCTTCCTATATGCTGCTTGTATCGTATATCTGCATGCTGATATGTCAATCTCCAAGTCTTCAGCTTCTTATTTGGAAAAAATGCAATGAAATGAGGTATTTGAAATGTTTAAACATCCAAATGGTATATATCCCTGATGAATAAACCATCGTTAATAATTATAGCAACATGGACTTTGAACTGAAAAGATAGTCCAAGGGAAGGTCATTCCCGCCCAACAAAATAGATCCGTATCCTCTGGATTTATTCCTAGCAATAGATCAAATATCTTCTTCTGTTCTAGGTGCTATTAGACTTGTTCACACATCCGAAACATCCAGGCTTCGCAGAGCAACCCTCACAATTCAGGTTCTTGATATTGTGGTAGCTCATCCATAAACTCATTTGAGTGTAGTATTCACCAGTAGACTTTCCACTTTGACAGAAATTTGGAACATTTTCGCAAAATTATGTTTTTTGGGGAATATTCATCACATGATACAATCCAAATATCTCTATCCGAAGCCATATACATAAAATAGTGACTAATAAGAAGGCTGCATAGAGTGATGCAACCATGTCATAATTGTGAGATTGTCACGCTCCCAACTCCCAATCTCCATCCTCTGGATTCGTAGGTAAGGGTTCCAGTATTGCACACATCACATACCCGTATTTCCTCTTGGAGCCCAAGAACATAGCCACTGACCTTGATCATTCCAAATAGTTGGTCCCATCAAACCTGTTGGCAATAATCTGTTGCCCATGCCTGCTATCAACCCCATTGCTCACAGGAATATTAACTTCTTCCATGCGTGAGATACTTCACCCACACTAGAATCAACACCACCGTCTACACTATAGCTATCACATGACCTCAATAATACTGCTGATTAAGCACCACACAGAATTTACAACACCAGCCACACAAAATGCGCATAATTCCAACAACTATATAACAAAGACAAGCCACATTTGACCACAGAAATACTTTGTCTCACACAATTCATAGTTTGGATTACTCAAACTATGAATTTCTAGCATTCATATGCAGGTATATAAAATTTACTTGCATTTATCGTAAGAAGCTGAGTGCTGATCTTCACATCATAGAATTGTAACTCGGTGATGGCATTGTTGAACCTTCAGAGCTAGTTTGGATGCTACTCTGCACCTGAGAACTCTGATTGGTTGATGATTTTGAGATGAGTATTTCAGTCCCCTGTTTTTCCAAAAGAACTTGGAGGAATATTGGAATGGGAGGAATTGGTACAACTATTATTCCCTCCAAAAATTGAACAACCTGCACCATTGATGGCCTACATGTCTCATCATCTTGTATGCACCAACAAGCAGCTCTGCACGCTATAGTAAGTTCTTCCAAGTTAGCATTACCCTCCATCCTGTAATATAATAAGCTAAGAACGTTTCCTTCAATAATTTTTCTCGCAGTCAAGATCGGGAAATATTCGAGTTGCCCATCCTCTAGATGTTTTTGATTACATGATTTCATTGTCCAGATCTACCTTGATGTTCATTTTAGATTACATGATTTCAACCAGAAATTTTGATCAGGGTGGAGAAGTAATGTTGTAGCTTCTAAATTCTGAAGTACTAAGGGAGTAATTTAGAGGCTCACAGGTAATTTAGTCATTTTTTGGGCTTTAAGGAGAGGTATCGTAGTCTTCTAAGACTGATTTTACGGAAATTAAGGAATTTAAGTCATTATTGGAAGAATTAGAGTAAGTTACTGTTATTTTGGTACTAGGGTACAGAAATTTGGCATTGATTTCTCGTTATCTCCGATTCCTCTTTTCGGTTTCTTTTTTTTTCCTCCGCATGGGTAAGCTGGGATTTAACCTCCAAGGCTACAACCTCAAGGTTGCGCCAGAGGGCTTCTTCCAGTTGAGCTACAGGCCCAACCCCTTGTCTACAGTTTCTATTCGGTAGGTTGAACTCCTCTGCTGCTGCATTTCTCTTGATGGATGATTCAATGTCTTGCCCTCCCTGTAGATGTGCCCATGATAACAGCTATGACAGTGTGGAAAAGTCCTTATATGCTCCTTAAAGGATGGCAGAGGCTCTTTCAGGACTTGATTGGAAGAGAATGGCCTTTCTTGGAGACAGTCTGTGTACCAAGTAAGCTAACACCCCTTAAGATATAAACTTTAATAAATATATTTCTATGTTTTGTTAGGTTACCAATAAATAAATAAAAAAAAACTTATCCTTCCAATAGCAAATCGAATTCACAAGTAGTGAATTGCGAATTGCGACTTAAGTAAACTAACCATGATAATTCATTTTATTAAGTTTAAACAGACCATATTTTGGTTTCTCTGGCATTTGTAGTTTGAATTACTGCATTAGTAACACACACATTAGCTCCACCATTCACTTATTAGGTGTCCGTTCTTTATGATGTGGTGGTATTTTCTTGTTTAATTGTTTGTTTTCAAAATTTGGGTTTAGATTATGCGGCAATACCATACAAATTCTATGCTAGAAATCTGGATGTTGCCATTTTTCTATTATACTGGAAGCTGGTTTACTTCCTTTTTTTCATCTCAATATTTTACACCAAAGATCTTTAGATCATCACACATCTGATTTCATGTAGCACACATCTCAAAAGGTGACCAAGTATCAAGTCACCTATCACTCGGGACACTTATCTAATACTATTTCTTTATTTATTTTATTTATTTTTTATAGGAAAACTAAGTCTTTATTTAGTTGCATGTTTGTGTTTCTAATTTATGAAAATTATTAAAAGTAGATTCCGATAAAATAGGATTTATGTGCTATAAGTCCATGTCCATGACCTCTTATTAACAGATCAGGGCATGACTGCTCTAATTTTAGGCTATGAGGGAACTGTATTTGAGTAATCAATTCATCAAAATTGTAGCTCATATATTGAACCGAAGTGAGCTTAAAAATCAAACCTGGGGATCTGAACTATCTATGCACTTTAAATGAATTGTTGTTCATAATTTTTTAACGGTCAATGCTAAAGTACACCAATCAGATGTTTTGAATCCTTTAATAGTTGTGGTTTAGATTAATCAAAGATGTGTGCTGTATGGCCTAAAAGGGCGTCGCTCCAATGAAAAAGCCATCTAAGACATCTGATTTGAAGGCCAAGATCTAGAGATCTTTGGAGCAAAAAATTAGCACGAAGTCAACCATCGATTCAGATGATACCCATTTACTGCATTGAATCATATGGTAGATATGGAGTTTGGGGCCAATCTTTAGATGGCCTTCAAATCAAACGGCTTAGATGGTGTTTTCATAGGGCACTAGTCCCCTGAGATACCGGGTCTTTCTTCTAAATTGTGCACTTGGGCCAATTTTATGTGTGCAAGGAATGACTCCCTTTTATTTTACAGAGATGAATAAATGAGGAATCTATTCATTTCCTTAGAACAACCCATGCTCTCCTTAATTCTAAAACTTTGCTTAGTCATTCATGCATATTTTCCATAAATTATTTGCTTTTCCATAAACGTTGTTTGATTTTAGACTACCTACTCTGTTTTTTAACAGGTTTGGGACATGTTGGCCCTGCTTCTTATTACTGCAAGATGATATAGGAAGCATGGTTTCATCTTTGCTGATGCTGATGCATAACTGCTGATATGCATCGGTTTAGATTCAACCAAGACCGATACTGCTATGATACAGCATAGCAGTATCGGTCTTAATCTGTCTTATGTTAAACTCAGCTATAGGGATCAATTTTCCCCTTTTTTCGTAGAAAGTTTACATTCATATCGGCAATACAGATTGGTTTTTGACAGACAGATCTGGACACTGATACCAAGTTTTAAAACCTTGATAGGAAGTCACCAATCAAAAGATCACTTTCGAATAATCAAAGAAGAGTTGATTCAATTGCTGATGTCTCCTGACTTAACCTTTTCATATTTTCTTCACTCAATTCAGGTGACTTAACCTTTACTCATTGTGGTTCAGATATCAGCCCAACAAAATGTACTCTTATGCAATGTTGTTTAGGCAAGCATCTTCACATTAATATTTAGAACTTTCTTATTGCTTTGATGTAGATGGCTCGCTCAAAAAAAAGCTTGCATTGTCTTTTTCGATGAAGTGGATGCCATAGGTGGTGCCAGGTTTGATGATGCTGTTGGAGGAGACAATGAGGTTCAGTGTACAATGCTCGAAATTGTCAATCAACTTGATGGTTTTGAACATTTCGATTCTCAGCATGCGTTCTTTAAACATTTATACACAGGTTAACTTATTTTATAGTTTTGGGCATCATTTTTCCTTGAATCCGTATTTTTACTTTTTTAAATTTCTTTGTGATTTTTGACATAAGTAATCATGACTGGGAGGAGGGGATCATTACAATAAATTGGCAGGAATTATGTATATTGATTCGCCGAATTGATGTTACTGTCAAGGTGAGTCATAATTTTACCCAAACAGCTTGGTTAATACATTTTCATTTTTAGTAGTTGATTATCCATTTGTTGTTTGGACTATTTCAGAATCTTTATTAGACTGATAGTGGTGATCTAGTGGCAATTGCTAGTGATACATCATTCTACATCCTACAGTACAATGTAAGAATGCTGACAAATTATGCTTTCTATCTTCATATCATTCTGAATGAATTTTGCATAGCTTTTATTAGCTATGTGGATAACAGGGGTGCACAATTTAGAAAATTATATTGTTGGTACCATTTAGAACTGAATATGGTTTCTTATTTGACAGAGAGACTTTGTGTTCTCTGATTTAGACAATGTAAAGCCAGTGGATGAGGAGGGTGTTCAGGATGCATTTGAGCTTCTCTAGGAAACTAATGAGCGAGTCCGAATTGGAATATGGGGATTCAGCTCAAGTGACCACCATGTTCCACCAAGACCGGCCTATGTATTTATTAGGCTATCTTACTAATCAAAGTCGTGTGTATCTCATAGACAAAGAGGTCAAGTGAGTGGGGATTCAGCTCTGGCTCTGGATAATGCTGTCATTCCCAAATTTATTCATATGTGAAATTTTGGAATTATAAAAGATCTTACAAATAATCAAAATATAAATAATTAAAAGAATTAATCACATCCACACAAATAACACGAGATTTTTACGTGGAAAACCCTATCACAGGTAAAAACCACGGGATCTATCTCAGATCCAAAGCAAATAATCCACTATAAACAAAATAAATCTTATAGTGCTTTGAGAATGATATGCCCTATCACTTTTCTCACAAACAATGACCGCTTCTCACGACCATCCGTTCCATAGTGAACATCTTTTGCTTCCAACTGTTGTATTTAACGATGACCCACTCGTATTACACGAGTCAACAATCTAAACCTTAGATCTTAAGAATAAAGGAATAATTCTTTGAGAAATAGATCAAATTTGAATAGTACAAAATTATCTCAAAGAGGATAGGAAAATCAGAAAATAGTTTTTTGGAATAGAGTAATTTTTCCCGGAAGAGATAACTATCCGAACTGAATTTTCTCATATAACCTGTCGGGGCACGGACGTCCGCGAATCACTTACGGATGTCTGTGAGGTCAGTCACGGATGTCCGTATATCAGACCGTGACAACAGAATTGTCACTACTATTTTACTTGGCATTTAACTTATTTTTGGAGCAATACTAGCTTATGTCATGATTTTAACAAAATAACTTACAATTCCCCCCTTTGTCACAATCATGATAAAAGCCTAGCTTACAAGGACTCAACAAAATAAAGATTACAATAAATGATCTCTCATTTAAGTCCTATACATCAATCTAGTATGCAACGTATAAATTACAACTCTATTTGCTCCTCCTAAACTATTTGCCAAGTAAATTAACAAACCTAAAGACTATCGATTTATAGATGTCTTTCACATTGGTACTTTTACCTATTACCTGAAATAATAAAACAGAAAAAGATCAAGTGTAACAGGGTTTATATATAAAAAAATATTAAAATTTCTCCCCCTTTTTGTCATAATGTGACAAGGGAAATTACGAGAGTTCATTGACAAACAAAATGATATAAGAGAGGGAAAGATTTTTAAGCCCATTCTCAATAAAATTAAGCCCATAATTTAAAGAGATGTAAAAGGTAATACAATATTCTTCGATAGAAATAAACCACTTCGTACAACAAAACATAAACACAATTATTCAAAACATTAAACACAACCATTCAAAACATTAAACAACTGCCAAACTGAATCATCATGCTTCAATCCATGAAGTGGAAACTAAGCATCTGGAGGAGGAAACTGAGATCTAGGCAGAGGAAAAACACTATCAAGCCGATGCATCATCGCAGCGAATCCATCAACCATAGTCATCTGAAGTGAATTCAACTGCTCTCCATACAATGTGAACCCCGTTTCAACCCGATCGGCGAGGTTATGGACATCAGATTCAATATGATCAAACCATTGATCGTAGAAATGTGCTTCCTGACCTTGAAATGGAGGAGGAACCGGACTCTAAAATACAGGAGAGACCAGAATGTCACTAGCACCAACATCTCCATGATCATCGACTCCAACATTCTCATCATCACTACTTTCATCTATAAATTCAACGTCATCTAGATTAGGTCGAACTCTTTTCCCTATTTTGGTAAGCTTTCCTAGAGGAGCCATCATACGTGAGGTCGCTAAATTAGGTGGAAGGGTCATCTGAGAAGCTACAACTTTGCTGATGATAATAGGAAAAGGAAGAGACATTTCGACAACTCATCGCGCATTCGACGAGCAATCATCTCAAAAATGATAGTCGAAATACAAAGAGGACGTCCCGTTTCGAGTAGGAACATCAAATAGATCATTTCCCATCAAACTTGATCTTTATTTCCTGCTCTAGGTGTGAGTGAGGCAAATAATATATGCCTAAGCCATTGAAATCGTGTTTTGAGAGACGTGTAGTGAAGTGTCGCACTAACAGGATGATCAGGAAGTTCACACACGAAGTCATAAATCGAAGATGGGTGAAAACGAGAATAAATTTCATTTGCTTCAACAGGATACACGTAACCATCGAAATTGAGTGGTATATTAAGGACTTCATAAATAATAAGAGGGGAAAGTCGGATCTTTTTACCCAAAACATATGAAATGACCTTACTTTCACTTCTATCTTCTACGAGATTGCTTTCAGTTAAGTTGGCATAAAAGCACTGTACAATATCAGTGTAGGTAGGACTAGAAGGAGTGAAAAAAGATAGCCAACCACGATCCTCAAACATAGTATAAAATCTATGGTCACAAAGAAACTGCTTAAGAACAGGCCGTTCAACAATTAAGGATCTTGTCGCAAATAAATGGTCAAAACGTTCTTCATAAGTCGGAGTTGGGAATCGTTGCACATTTGAAAACGAAGGTGCTGAACTAGAAGTCGATGCCGTATTCTTTTTTGAATTTTTATGGTTGAGAGGCATTTTTAGAAGAAATTCCGGGTAAAAGACGTGAAACTTAGTAAAAAAATACGGTAGAAAGTGAAAAATTCCGGTAAAAAAATAAGTTAAAAATGAAATCGGGGACAGTTTTCGAAAAATTCCACTGACGTCCGTTAATTTAGTCACAGACGTCTATAAGAAGGTCAATCTGTGTGAATCGTAAATCATAACCGTCTAAAGAAAGCACAAATCAATCTTAGCCGTTCGTTTCAGACGACGGATGTCTGTCTAAAAAGCACAGACATCTGCAGTAGACCATTTTCGGACATTTAATGAAATTAATAACCGACGGTGGCAATTGAACCGTTAGAAAATGGTCGTCCGCAGTGCGCCGCGGAAGTCCGTAACCTTCGAAACAGTGATGCATCTAAAATGCGGACATCCGTAATGCTACACGGACGTCCGTCTAAATTCGTGAGTTTAAATTATAGTGGTAACACTAAAATGCGGACGTCCATTTAATTTCAGTCTTAAAATAAAATGAAAAATTTATTTTAAAAATCTAAAAACAGTTTTAAGGATGTAAAAAATTATTTTAAAAGCTATTTATTCAAAAAAAGGTTCGCAACTAAAATATTCCAGAAATTACGTTATCAACAACATAGTTTCATCATCTGAAATGAATAATGAGCTTATAACATGAGAATTCACTTAACATTCTAGAGACGATCAAAATTTCACAAATAAGAAGATTTAATCGCAATTTGCTCATTAAAAATGTATGTAATTTGAGAAAGAAATATGAAAAAAATTGATACAATATCATTGGCAACTCTAATTAAAGAAATTATGAAGTCATTCACTTGTACGGTATTTAAATAATCTTTTGAGACAAGACAAGTGAAACACTCAAACCTTCTTAAGCTTTCTAGTTGACCTATGTAATGAGTTTTAGAACAATGACTCCCAACTAGTTAGTTTAGGGCATTAGATGTGAAAACATCCCTACGATTTTACTTACTCGAGTCAAAAAGGCTACAAGGTTGAGTAATTCAAGATGATAAGGAAAAAAATGCTAAAACTTACGTGCTTTCTATTTGACTCATGTAACAAGTGTTAGACCAATGATTCCTGATCCAGTTGGCTCAGGGCATTAAGTATAGAATAATCCTACTGGCTTAATAACTTGAGTCAAATAGGCAAAATGTAAGTGGCACAAACAAAATCATTATATTTATAATTTCTGATGATTAATTTTTAGAGAGTTGCAATGATATACATGATTGAGAAAAACATATTTCTTTACAGAAAACAGACAATAAAAAATGAGTTAACATTAATTAAATTACAATATAGTGAAATAGGATTAACTCAATAATAATAAAATTAGATCTCATGATATTTGATCATATATATATGTTGTGAAAATTAAGTTGTACTCGCAAGTGCACGAATCGAATTGCAGTTAATGGGTGTGGAGTACGAGATCGTTCCCACAAGGATTGGTCAGAAAATTAAAAGAGGAAATGACAATTAATCAAAAGAATTATCACAAATTTAGCATAGTATTTAACTAGTTTAAAGATTCTAAGAGTTTGATGGATAAGATAAACACTAAACAATAAATTAGAATTTAAACAGATAATGAAAAGATGAGGATTAGGATACTAAATCCTCCCATCGTAGGTTCATCATTTACACAATGCAGATCTACTGATTAAGATATGAGATTATCATAGGATGCTCCGCATGGAAGCACTGAACTCAAGCACGCATTGCCAATCTAAGATCGTGGAGATGTATGATTAACACCCCATGGATGTGTGATTAACACCCACATCTTTGATAGCAATCGGAGTTTCATTCCCGGATAAATTTTACATTACAGATCAAAGGTCGCAGATGTATGATTAACACCCTATGAATGTGTGATTAACACTCATACCTTTGATGACAATCAAAATTTACCCAGGGGTGGGTATTAAAGATGAAGATTAGAGTAAGATCTCATTGCTGATCCAAGATCATGGGGATGCATGATTAGCATCCCATGGATGTGTGATTAACACCCATACCTTAACTAGCAATCAAATCTTACAACATAGACAATAAGCACAAATAAAAATAAGAGATACATGACAATCTGATATCTTGACCGTAGATCTACATTATAATAAATGAATACCTCGGATGAGGTTCATTAGATCCCCATCCTCTAAAAGATTTAGCTATGCATGATTGAGATGAACAATACAATTGAAAGACAAATCAAAATAAACATTAAAATACCGTAAAAACGCTTCACAGAGATCTATAAAACTTTAATCTACGCGGGTACAATCTTTTTCAGATGCAAGAATTGAAACTAATCTAAAAACTTAAGCCTAGGAAAAATAAAGAACAATGCTTGAAAAGCTAGAGAGAAAAGTAAAGATGCTCTGGAAAATAAAAATTTAGAAAGGAAAAGCTCCCAAAATCAATTCTCCAGTTTGCTTAAATAGGGTCTCAGCTCCAGATTTGAAATTCAAAAATTAAATTTGAATTTTAAATTTCAAGGACCATTAACTCCATTGCTCCAATGTTCTAACGCTTGCTATTCTTATGCTGTTTTATACTTCCAAATGCATCCAATGGTCAAATATTCCTGAAACAATTAGAACTTCACAAATATGTCAGATTGCCCTCATCGGATGACTAAAAATAGGCTTAAAGGGGTGAAATATGATTATATTTCACTACTCATCAATATATATCATATGTGAATCAAATTGTACTAGACAAAATCATGAAACATTTCAAGTGAAGCACAAGATTCTTTGAACAGATAGCACAAACACGATAAAGACATTTAATTCAATTGAATATTTACAAAAAAATATTTACAAGAAAATCAATTGATAGATTAGTCAAGAAGGCATAAACCAATGGATTTTCGAGAAATTCAAATCGAACCAGATCCAATGGTTTGGTAAAGAGATCAACCAATTAAAGTTTAGTGTCTATGTGCTGAAGGAGGATTTTATCTTCAACCAAATCACATATGAAATGGTGTCTGATATCTATGTGTTTAGTTCTAGAATGTTGTACAGGGTTTTCAGATATACTAATAGCACTTGTGTTATCACAGAATAAGGTCATAACACCTTGAGAAATCCTATAATCAGATATCATCTGTTTTATCCAAAGAAGCTGTATACAACCATTTCCAGCAGAAATATATTCTGCTTCAGCAGTGGACAATGATACAAATGCTTGTTTCTTACTAAGCCAGGAAACAAGACAATTTCTAACATAAAAATACCCTCCACTAGTGCTTTTTCGGTCATCAGAATTACCAGCCCAATTAGAATCAGAGAATCCCACTATCTCTGATGTGGTATCAAAAGAATACTAGAGACCTAAATCTAAAGTTTCGTTAACATAACAGAGAACACGTTTAAGAATTGTGAGATGAGATTCTTTAGGTGCAACTTGAAATCTAGCACACATACCTACACTATAAGCAATGTCTGGTCTACTTGTTGTTAAGTATAATAGACTTCCTATCATACTCCTTTAAAGAGTTTCACCAACAGATTTACCAGATACGTCTTTTGATAATTTTACTGATGTACTCATTGGTGTACAAGCAGTCTTACTAGATTCCAAACCAAAATTTTTAATTAATTCCTTGACATATTTGGATTGAGTAATGAAAATGCCAAAAGAACTTTGTTTAATCTGAAGACTCATTTCAAATTCTTTACTCATTAGATTTTGAAAATTATGAGCAAGCTGATCAAGTGTGGAACCAAAAATAATATCATCTACATATATTTGCGCAACAATTAAATGAGATGATTCTTCTTTTAAAATTAATGTTTTATCCACACTACCACGTTTGTAGCCTTTACTGATTAAATATTTTGTTAACCTTTCATACCACGCACGTGGTGCCTGCTTCAAACCATACAAGGCCTTTTTTAGCCTAAAAATATCAAGAGGTTGATGTGGATCCTCAAACCCTTTAGGTTGTTCCACATACACCTCCTCAGGCAGAAAACCATTTAAAAATGCACTTTTCACATCCATTTGATATAGCTTGAACTTCATGTGACAAGCCATAGCCAAAATGATACGTATTGATTCAAGTCTAGCCACAGGTGCAAATGTTTCATGAAAATCAATGCCTTCAACCTGTGTATAGCCTTGAGCAACTAGTCGTGTCTTGTTTCTCACTATTT
The DNA here is from genome assembly GCA_021018995.1 of Chloranthus sessilifolius. Lineage (NCBI taxonomy): Eukaryota > Viridiplantae > Streptophyta > Magnoliopsida > Chloranthales > Chloranthaceae > Chloranthus > Chloranthus sessilifolius. The sequence continues at coordinate 115,487,551 of CM037585.1, forward strand.
TACCTTCTTTAGTAGTTTTATTTTTAAAAATCTATTTTGTTCCAATTATTCGAATGTTAGAAGGACAAGAAACCAATTTCCACTCCTCATTTCTCTTAAATTGATTGAATTCTTCTTACATTGTCATAACCCAGTGTTCATCAAGAATAGCCTCTTTTATATTTTTAGGTTCAATAGAAGAGGTATAACACACGACATATGAGATTCGTAAAATTTTTAAATTTATGTCTAGTCATCATTTTAGTAGAAGCATCACCTCTAATAGCACTAGAGGGATGACTTTTCATGTCACGAGCATAAGAAGGCCTATTTGTAGACTGATTTTCAATGAGATGTTGATTAGTTTCCTCTCCATCAGATTGTTGTACACTGGTTGATGGTGTAGGATGAAAAGAAACAAGGTCAGAAGTAGTATTGTTCGCAATTCTAAGTTTTTCACGTGTGATAGGAACAATAGGTGTATCATCATCTTTATCTTGATAATTTGATGATGTAGATGTGAAATCTTCTATAAGAACATTTATTGACTCCATAACAGTTAGAGTTCTTAAATTACAAACTCTGTAGGCCCGACTATTTAAAGAGTAACCAATAAAAATTTAAGTATCAGTTTTTGAATCAAATTTCCCAAGGGATTCTCTATCCCTGAAGATATGACATATACTTCCAAAAACTCGAAAGTAGCTAAATTTAGTCATCTTCTCATTCCATATCTCATAGGGAGTCTTAGTGGTGTTAGGACTAAGGAATACACGATTTGATATATAACAAGCTGTACTTATAGCCTCTGCCCACAAATTTTTAGCTACTTTAGTGAAATTTATCATGACACACGCCATTTCTTGAAGAACGCGATTTTTTCTCTCAACCACGCCATTTTGCTGAGAGGTGTGAGGGGATGAGAACTCATGTTTGATTCCGCTAGAAGAGCAAAATTGAAAAAAATGATGCATTTTCAAATTCTCTTTCATGATCATTGCGGATTCGGACAATAGACAAATCTCTTTCATTCTGAGTTCTTTTAGCAATGATAATGAATTCATCAAAGGCTTGAGATTTTTCTCTTAAAAAAATAACCCATGTGTATTTAGAAAAATCATCTACCAAAACAAGAAAATATTTTTTTCCCCCTAAACTACTTGCTCTCATTGGACCAACAAGATCAAAATGAAGTAACTCTAAGATCCTAGAAGAAGTAGGAACATTAACCTTCTTATAGGGAACACGAGTTTGTTTTCCATTTGACAAGCACCACAAATAGACCCGTCAGGTGTACTTAGCTTTGGTAAACCCCTAACAAGTTGATCAAAGGTTAATTTATAGAGGTCATTTTTGTTTATATGACTTAGCCTTTGATGCCAGATGTCAAGTTCATTAGTCCTAGTTGCAAGGCAAGTGGTCTTGAAGGGATCTGTGAATGTATAACAATTATTAGATGATCTAATCCCTTCAAGCACAATATTTTCATGAGAATCAATAACAGTGCACAAATTCTTTGAAAAATTGATATTCATTCCATCATCACATAAATGACTAATACTGATAAGATTAGCCTTAAGTCCTTCAACATAAATAACTTCATTTAATTTAGGACAATCAGGAGCATCCACAGTTCCTTTCCCTGCAATTTTACATGAAATCCCGTTTCCAAAGGTGGCATTTCCTTCTGAACAAGAATTTAGATGATAAAAGAATGACTTCTCACCAATTATATGTCTAGAGCACCCATTATCAAGGAACCCCCTTGATGATTCACTTGCTTTGAGGGAAATATGGGCAACCTGAGCCAAGAAGTCAGATTTTATGACCCATACACGTTTATATTTAAGTTTTGGTGGTTTTTGACTTACTTGTTTCTTAACATTTTTAACAATGTTTAGTTGAACTGGAGGAATGAATTGAGTTTTAAGATGTACACTTTTATGATTCTTCCATTGTCTAAAATTTTGACTAGGATAAGAAAAGTTTTCAAAAGTATAGGGGCGGTACACAAAAGTATGTCCTTTCCAACTACAAGTATAACATATAGGAACTCTTCTTTCATAGGTAATAGGAGCAATAGACTTAGTATTTTTCATATTAGGTTTAGAAATTACTTGAGTCTGTTTGATTGGCTTTACAAATTTTGTGCATAACTGGTTTCAGGTTTAGACTTTTGATTAGAAACATAACTGTATCCAATACCAGACTTATCTGTAGTTCTTTGACCAATTTTTAAAATTTTATCCATTACAAAACTTAGAATACTTGACATTAATGCAACTATGTTCACTTTTTAAATTTTCATTAATTAAAGTGAGAATTAACTTTATTTTCTTGTTCCACAAATTCAGAGTTTAGAAATCTCACTTTGTCCTCAAAATATTTACAAGTATTTTCAAAAGAAATTTTCTCTTGAATGTGAGTTTCAAGTTGAGAGTTAAGAGTGATTATTGTATTTTTCAATTCATAAACTTCTTTTATCAATCTCGATTTTTCTTTAGTGAGTTCTAATGATTCCTGATACAACTCACTGTGGGCATTGGTCATGTCTAGAACACCTCTATCATTGTCAAAATCAGTAGATGAAGAATTTATAGAGTCCGTCTCAGTGATAGAAGTAACTTTAGATTGAAGAGTATCTGACTCAACAATCGAAGCCACAAAAGCTCTAAAACCATGGGAGCCTTGATCAGAATCATCAGAGTATGACTCATAATGTATTTCAGACTCGTGTGTGGCAGCCAATGCTTTTGACTTACCTTTATCATTTTTCGGATTTGGACATTCAACAGCAAAGTGTCCATAGCCACGACACTTTTAACATTGTATTTCAGTAGAGTCTTTTTGTGGTTTCATCTTAAACGATTTAAATTTCCTTGACTTCTCAGTTATTTGAAAAGGTTGTTTCTTATTTTTATAGAACTTCTTAAACTTTTTAACAAAAAGTGCAAGTTCTTCTGATTGATCAGAATCACTGCTAGATTCAGACTCATTCTTAGATGATTTGAAGGCAACACTTTTACTACCATGAGTATCTTGTATTTCATACTCATAGGTTTGTAAAGAACCAACTAGTTCATCCAAATTTAAGTTATCAACGTCTTTGGATTCAACAATGACATTGACCTTAGATATGAATCATTTAGGTAAAGATCTTAAGATTTTTCTAACAATTTTTGTATTAGAAATTGGTTCACCAAGATTAAAAAACCGTTGACTATTATCATTTAGACGAATATAAAAGTTAGGAAAATTTTCATCCTCTTCCATGCGAAGATTTTCAAATTGAGAAGTATGCATCTCAAGTTTAGAAATCTTCACTTGGGGGTCCCTTCATATGTGGTTTCTAGGATTTTCCATGCATCCTTTGCAACAGTGCAAACACTGATCCAGTGAAATTCGGAAGCAGTCATTGCTCCAAATATGGCATTAAGACCCTTAGAGTTATAACCAAGATTATCATACTCTTGATCAATCCACAATGATCTGGGTTTAATTGTGGTATTGGGTATATTATCGATCACGGAGGTCGTAGTAGGTGGCGACCATCTATCCTCAATAGCATACCATATATGTGGATCCATAGAACTTAAAAAAGCTCTCATCCTTGCTTTCCAATAAGGATAGTCAGAGCCATCGAATAAAGGTGGTCTAGCAGTAGACGCACCTTCTTTTAGAAGATCGAGATATCCCGAATTAGCCATTACACTTAATTCGTAAGAATTAACCAAGTGCCCTAGCTTTGATACCAATTGAAATTTCAGAATTATAAAAGATCCTACAAATAATCAAAATATAAATAATTAAAAGAATTAATCATATCCACACAAATAACACAAGAGATTTTTACGTGGAAAATCCTATCACAGGTAAAAACCACGGGATCTATCTCAGATCTAAAGCAAATAATCTACTATGAATAAAATAAATCTTACAGTGTTTTGAGAATGGTATGCCCTATCACTCTTCTTACAAACAATGACCGCTTCTCATGACCATCCGTTCCAATGTGAACATCTTTTGCTTCCAACTGTTGTATCTAACGATGACCCACTCGTATCACACGAGTCAAGAATCTAAACCTTAGATCTTAAGGATGAAGGAATAATTATTTGAGAAATAGATTAAATTTGAATAGTACAAAATTTTCTCAAAGAGGATAGGAAATCAGAAAATGGTTTTTCGGAATAGGGTAATTTTTCCCGAAAGAGATAACTACCCGAATTGAATTTTCTCATATAACCTGTTGGGGCACGGACGTCTGTGAATCACTCATGGATGTTCGTGAAGTCTGTCACGGACGTCCGTATATCAGACCGTGACAACAGAATTGTCACTACTATTTTACTTGACATTTAACTTATTTTTGGAGCAATATTAGGTTATGTCATGATTTTGACAAAATAACTTAAAATATGGCTAATATTTTTTCCCCCTTGCAGCGTCATGCGATACACATTACTTATCAGCTTGATTGAGTATAAAACTCTTGTAACGCGTGGTGTTATCTGGACAGGGCAAATGAAATCTTACCTTTAATTCCCAAGGAGTCACAATAGGTAAGTTCCTACTATTTTGAAAGCTCCTACTATTTTGGAAGTTCCTAATATTTATTTTTTCAGATCTATTCTACTAGGATTTTGGAAGCTCCTACTATTTTGAAGCAATCAGCTAGGGTTTTTGAAAACACTAATCCGTTTGAAGTTTTATCCCTTTTTTTTTATTCTGTTGGAAGTTTCAGATATGGAGTTCCAGAGACTCCTATAGGCTCCGACCCTATCTCCATGTTTCTTTCAAAGAAGCAGTTTATTACTCATAAACTGCTTCTCGTTTTGCTCTGTTTCTTCATAATCAGATTGGAAGATGGAGTTGTAATGGAGACGAAGAGTTTTTATAATGACTTTTTCTACCTTATTGAGTGGGACTTTTCTTGTACGATGATTTATTGTCAATCATGTCCCTACGTTTCCAAACTATACATATCCTCCAAATTAGTAACTCTGGAAACCTTTTTTATGTGCAAGCGATTGGAGCATTTGGTCATAGTGACGACGAACTTTTTCTTAACTCCCACCCTCAGGCAAGTGAAGCGATCATACTTGGTGTGCTTGATTTTTAATCTATGATGTGATTATATTTATGTCCAATGAAATAGAGATAGGTTTATTACCTTTTTTAATACCTCCTACTTTTTGAAAAATTATGGAAATTTAGCTAACCAGGGTTCATTTTGAAATAATTAGTTTTATAACCAAACATATTTCGCAAACAAGGATCCGTGCAAAACTTTTGGCATAAATACTTACTTGTGAGGATCCTTGTTTTATAAACAAGGGGATCCTTGTTTTGATAAAAAGGGATCCGGACAGAAACTCTGCCAGCTAAATATTTTTGCCCAAAGTTCTATGTGAATCCTTGTTTGATAAATATTTCATTTCTGGTATACTAATAATTATGTTCACGATGGATCCCGCTTTGCTAAATTCCCTAGAATTTAGTGAACTACATAAATTCTCATGTTTGTAAAAGGCATCTTATGTGTTTCTTTGCTGCAATTGTGTCCAATGAAAACCTAAATTAGCTAATAAATATATCAAATCAGTTGCACCTTCTGTGGGGCAAACTTGATTATTTTAACCAGTAGGATGGGAGACAATTTTCTTAGTGTGATCTTCATAGTTGGATGCTGAATCACTCTAACCTGTTCTCAAAATTGTTGTGGTCAAGTCCGTTTATTTCCAAAGTCCAATTCTCTTTTGTGCTACAAGTTGTAGTTATAACAATGAAGATTACTAACTATAATAGGTGAAAATTTCATGTAGTAAAGATGCCAATAGAATGGCTTTCTTTGTCTACAAATTTTTGAATGACATGGTGAATCATGTAAATAGTTTAAACACTTTGAAAAATATGAAGGATCAGTAGTAAAGCACCTGAACCCACACCCAGTTTGGGCTACTAAGTGAAATACTCCTACTTGTTAGTTCTTACCTGTAATACCCCAAGATTCTGAAACCTTGTACATTGTGTCGATACATAGTATCGGGTGTCACGCGCATTGCGTACTGTATACCGTCAATAGTTCAATTAAGCATTTTAATCGGAAGGCAATGTATTTTAGCGATAGAATACACAAAGTACATCGCAACCTTTGGTGGTCCCGCATACACACGTGCTGGTGCCGGCCCACATTTAAAAATAATGTCTTGTATCGGACCTGATCGAGAATCCCATGAGCCCCATGACCGACACCTTGATGCCGCACACAACCCTTGTGTGTGTTGGCCATACTTTGGAGCAGCCCCCATTGATTGGAAACTCAAAACACTTAAAACATAAAGGACCCGACCCTTAAGACCCAGTCGTGGAAACCAACCACTTGAGACCCAATTGTGGAGAGCCATAGGATTACCCGCACACAACTTTTCGGTGTACAGTCTGTACACCATAGTATGACCTTACCCCATAAGGCCAGGTTTGCACGCATAAACACCTGCTTTCTTCGTTGGAAACAAGGAGAGAATAGAGCCTTCTCCTACTTAGTTCCCTCTTGAAAACCAAGTCTTGAACTCAGCTCATTGTCTTTCCCATTGGGTGATCTCATCAACTCCGGCCACTGTGAGGCGGTTGGGGTCAGAGATCGGAAGAGCTGAGCGAAGAAAACCGTGAGATTTCACGTTGTTTGTCTCGAAACCAATCGAAGGCACGCCCGTGAAGAAGTTACATCACATTTCGCATGCATACGAAGTAGATGCTAGGAGATTGATAAAACATAGACTGTAAATACTAGGGGGGTGCACGCGATGTTTCGGCAATCGAACTCGGGGGAAAGAATGATAAATGATAGCCCAAGGATCCATGGTCGAAATGCTTGCGTGCATGCAAAATTATGGGGAAATTGCAATCTTAATGAACTAGGATGAGTATAAACTTGATGAAGGAAAGATTTGAGCCGCACGCAAGAAATTTCAGTGAAATTTTGGGAGTTTTTTTGGTGTGAAGATGAAGAACAGGCCTAGAGCTATCGAACTCGCCTGGGCTAAGCATAAATCTGCCAGGCGAGTTGATGTCAAGGACATGAAAGGAAAAGAACTAAAGAATCACCCGGTCGAGTTCTTTAGGCTAAAAGTTTCGATCGAAATCCGACCGGGCGAGAGTAGAGGGTTAAGTGGCCTGATGGACGTGCCCGGGCGACATCCCATGCTCACCTGGGCGACCCCCTTTGAAACGTGGTGTGACTTAAGTGAGCTCTCCCTGGCGAGTTTCAGAAGCCAAAATTTTCAGCTAAAATCCGCCCGGGTGACGTTTAGGTGCCACTTGAAAATTAAAAGGGCCAGCAACCGGGCGACTTGAGTTGCTTGCGTACCTTTTGCCTTGACGTTGGAAAGGGTTTTGAGACCTTTATTTAGAAAACTATTGTGTACATGGGGTTTCTTTAAACAACACTTGATTTTTAGTGTACACTGACCAGGTTAAAACGCGAGGCAGCTGGCAAATCTCTACAGCCTTTTTCTTTGCACTCGATCAGACGTGTTAGTGATTTAACGGTAGGGAAGAAATTACACAAGTTGCTTGTTTTCCCTGAAATTCATACCCCTGATGCAAGTAGTAAAATATTATATTTTCAGTAACTATATATGTAAAATTTTAACAAGTTTTGTTGATTATAAACCGATACCTTGCTCATGATTTACATATTGGGCATGAAGCATCTTGATATGGCATTTTGTTAAAAGTTATGAATCATGTCTTGTTTATCCACTCGCATCTTTGGCATTAGTCTTGTACATGCATATGATAACGTACCTGTCGAGTCTCTGATCAAGTGACCCTATTAATGTAGCTTAGGGGCTTGATGGTCTCAGTTTAAGTGACCCTGCTAACGTAGCTCAGAGGCTTGACGTTTCATAGCAAGCGATCTTGTTGACGTAGCTCAAGGTGCTTGAATTCTGGGCTCAAGTGACCCTGTTAACGTAGCTCAGGGGCTTGACCGGTCTTGTTCAAGTGACTCCTGCTAACGTAGCTCAGGAGCTTGATCCTGTAATTTGCTCATGGTATTGTACATGCTCTCTTGCTTGTTGGTTCTACATGTTTTCATGTCCTATTATGTTGCTCTCGATCTCACATGCATTGTTCTTAAATCTGAAATATTTACGTTCATGAAATGCATCGGTTTTGACATGTATTCAATGCTTTTATTTTCTAGTAATCGTGATGTCTATGCATCATGAACTATGAATAACCATGTGTTAAATAAGCAAATCTAGCATATTGTTCCCTATTGAGCTTTGGTGGTAGCTCACCCCTCGACTATAAGTCACAACTGCGGGAGCCGACGCTGAGCGGGATCCGGAACAAGTTGCGGACCCAGATTATAATCCAGCGGAGGAGGAGGAGAATCCAGAAGAATATTTCCCTTAGTTGTTTTGAGAGACCCGCGGAGTGCGGAGTTCACATTTTGTGTATTTTTGTGAATTTGGTAATAGTACCCCATATTCTGAAAGATGATTTTGCATAGTATGTGTCCACTGTTTAGGTGACGGACGACCTCCACCGGTGGATTATTTTTTTGGGTTTTTGATGATAGATGCATATATGTTTTTGGGCCTTAGTTTTATATCTTGCTTTATTGTTATAGCTCAGCTTTCGCGTTGCGCACTTTGCCTGTGATTTTTTGCACGCTTGTAAGCTTACCTTCTTGATTGATGACCCGACCTTTTAGGGTACTTGTTTTATGTAAAGATCGAGTTGTCAGGATGTGTGATTTACACTTCGATACCATAATGCAACTGTAATTCAGGTCATGAGATGATCTGATGGCGCGGGTTTTAGGTAAGGAAAACCTGGGCTGTCACATTACCGGTCCGGAACACTAATGAAAGTGATAGCCAATAACAATAAGGCCCTTATTTTTTTCTTTTTTCTCTAATTTTGTATAAAAAATTCTTGAGTGGTGTGTAGTAGTAAAGCACTCTGGTATAGGAGATAAAATAAATTTGATATTGAAATTCCTACTTTCTGCTGGGTAAGGTATTCTTGGGATAAAGGTAAAGATCATGTTGGATTGGAATTCAAACGGCAAGCAGGGTTCTACCATGCCTCTTCCTGACCTGGTCACAATCCATCCACCAAAGGAGGAAGAAGAGTACATGAGGCCTTCAATGATGGCTACCGAAACAAAGGGTAGATTTGAGACCAATAGAAATTCGTATGCAATCTAATCCTAATCTAAAAACCAATAATAAACTGATGCAGTCCACAGAGGGTAGATTTGGGACTGTTTGAAGGCCATAGCAGAGGTTAAAAAGAGACAAAGGGCAAATTCAACCCAGAAATCAGCCTCATGAGAGGCCAGAGATTAAAGCTAACAGGGGTGTTTATTTAAAAACCCAATGGGCCTTAATGAAGAAGGCCAAGTGGGCATTGAGAGTGATGTGACCACTTTAAGTGGCCACATGAAGTAGAAAAAACAAAATGAGAAAGTTCTCGAGATCTTGGGTCATTGTTTTTCTTTCATATTGCTTCTTAATATGTTGTAAGTCGATGAATCACATTGTTGCTAAAGCTTACCATACTGTCTGATTATGCGCTGGAGAAACTAGTATATACAGAAACATAATAACAATCCCACTACCCGCCGTCCTGTTATGATCTGTATTATGTGCTGGAGAAACTAGTATATATAGAAACATAATAACAATCCCACTACCCGTCCTCCTGTTATGATCTGTATCATTTGAGGTCTCTTGAGCAGCTCTAGATTATTTATTTATTTATTATTATTTTTTTTGCAGATGTTGAACAGGTTCTCATGTATAGCGCTACCGGGTGTTGCAACTCAGTATCTTCTATTTGGATGCTCTGAAGGAGGCCTTGCTGATATTGATCAGGTTGGTTCAAATTTTGCTTGGGCTAAAACAGGGGATGGTACCATTTCATCAGTGCCCTACAAGTGGCACTTATGATCATTGCTTCCAACTGTTAATGTTGATTGCATGGGCCGCTTGTATGGATCAGATTGTCCCAAGTACACTGGCATCACTTGTACGATAATATTAATGCAATAGAAAGAAATAGAAAGTATCTAAGTACTTTTACCATTTGTTTAGGGCAACAGTTGGATAGGTTACTTAGAAGTTTGGGATTCACGCAGAAGAAAGCAGATTCTCAGATAAGATGGGCAGTTCTTAATACGATCCTAATTTTGCGCCATCACCAAGGGGCTCGATCGGAACTTGCGGAGGCCATGTCATTAGGTAAGTCAGTTGGATTCTGCATCGATACAATTGAGAAAACTATAGATGGTGTAGATGTTTATTTTATTAGTATCAAATCCTGACATGCCATATCATCATATGAAGGGGAGATTGACCAAGCTGATCTCTTAACAAGCATGGATGAACACAATAATCACATGCCATGTATCCCTTTCTTAGGATTCATGTACTCTTCACCATTCATGTATGTTGGTAGGTAACCAATTTTTTTGTAGGTCCTAAAATCCGTGTGTTAATTTTGCAGTACCTCTTGTAGTGAGAAGATTACACAAATTAAGAGTGGAGGTGCGGATCATGCATCTAGTTGATAGCGCTTCCGTGGAGTGAAGTGCTTTTTGTATAAGTTTGTCAAAATTAGGTGGGCGAGAGCAATCGGTGTGTGATGCTTTGGGCTATAGTCTGCTCAAGAGGTGGGCACATCAATTGGAGTCTCGATTAATGCATTATTGTGTCGATCGATGGTAGGAGTATATTTATACTGGTTTGTAATCTTAGCCACCCAACCCCCTTAAATTTTATTTAAATGATTACAGAGGCCGGCATTAGAAGCATCAACAAGGTTATGAAGTGTAGCCATCAAATTAGTGGGAGTCATTTTATTTTTTCCTTTTATTTTTTAAAATGGAATTATTTTCAGGTCTAATATTTGACCTCATATAGAATTGGGGCGCAGATCCATATCAGATGGAGCCTAACCTGGATATGGCCGATATTTAAAACAATCTCCTTCGTCTGATTCAAATCACTCAACACTTTGTTTTGACCAACAGAGGTGGCTGTACCAAAAAATGGTGTGGCAGTAACAGAAGCTGAAAATTAGGCCTGTATCACCGAACCTATCAAATCCTAAAAGAAGCTTGTTCCAGGGATTCCAGTGGGCCTAAAAACTGTCGGTCATTTTTTACTATGAATCCCAGCCAAATATGATGATCATGTGACAACCAACTTTAGACAGGATCCGATGGCTGAAAAGAAGAGCTGGCTAAGGTTTCATGCATCCATCCAAGGGCCATCAGAGGCCTCATCATCACTTGTTATTTTGTTAAACACGCAATCGCTTGTTATTTTTGTTAAACACCTGTCAGCCAACAAAGTTCAAAACCCTAACAAAAGTTGAACCTTGAACTCCGTGGAAGTGGCTATTTGATGGGATCCAAAGGCTAAAAGTTGAAAAACCTAAAAAGTGCTTCGTAACTTCCGTGCTCACAGTGAGAGTAGGATGTCTTAGAGGGGTGGGGAGGCCGAAATCATAAAATAAAATAAAAGAGATGTGAACAATAATAATAATAATAATAATCTTCAAAAAAAGCATTAAAAAAAGCAATAAAAAAATTACATTGAAAAAACAATTAAAAAAAACATTAAAACAAATTGAATTAAAAAAAATAGTATTTAAAAAAAAAAATTGCATAAAAAAATGATCATCCAAAGCAGTGATTTTTATTTCTATGACTGTTAAGAGCAGTTGTTGTTGAAGTTCATAAATCACTGTCGTATACAGTAGTAAAAAAAAGTCACTGTTTTGTTTACAACTAGTTAGGGCAGTGATTTTTTTGAAAAAACACTGTTAAAGAGAATCGTTTTTTAAAAAAATCACTATTTAAAGCAGTGTTTTTTTTGGTTTTTCACATAGTGCTAATGAGGGAAAATTTCTTATGCTTGATTTGTACTAGATTTATATTATACGCAAATTTGTTGTTTACAAATTTCTAGCACGCTCAATGCGACACTTTTCCTCTCATCTTTAAACTACTTAATGAAACAAATTCTTAGAAAAAAATTATAGGTATAATAAACTATAAAGATTTAGTTATTGTCCATTATTTACATTATTGTCTTTTTCATTGGGATCATTCTTTATAATTTGATCAAAAGCTTCAAACAAGCTATGTGTCTCAAGCTTTTAGAAAGACGTCATTCCGTCTTTCAGTACTCCATATAAAAGATTGTTCTCGGGAATGCACTCATTATATATAAAGTCCGTAATCGATAAACAACTAATATAAAATAATTCCTTGAGTGTTATACCAGCTATCCCCCAAGGAAAGATCCAAGAGTTGGTGAGTGAACAAAAAACTTTGATTAGAGTGCGCATTATGTTATTGTTTTTGTCATATTACCCCCGCACGCAAGCAACAGTTGTCAGCAAATTGTATCTTTTCAATTCACCGCGAAACTCTGATAATATTTGTACGACTCACAGATGGAAACTTAAGTTGACCGATGTCGCTCTTCTCAAACGAAAACTATCAACCCCATATGACATTAAACTTATCTATGAACCTCTGAGCAAAGGTAGGAAATGATTGTGGGCTATAGAATTCTCCACCCAGCACAAGAATATGACCTGATTCCAGAAACATTAGATCGATACCATCTTCTTTCTGACGTTTAGAAAGATAAATCCCAAATTCCCAAACTCCAATGATTTGCATAGATTTGTCCACCACTTTTGGTTGGTGATGCATGATGTCCTCTATGAGCCTAAAATAGGACTAAAACAAGGAGGATGCCTCTGTAAGATTACCCCGAAAAAATCATCCTCGATATGACCCGAACTTCTTATTTGACCAACTTTGTAATATGGAGGATTCTCTTCTGTCATGATTAATATATGAGAGGAGAATTTGTATTAAATAAAAAAAGGTTCAGATTACGTGTCAAAATATATTTGAATTATGTTATCTTATACCATCTGATTGACGTCAAGATCAATGGTCAATAAAAATATTAAAAAAAATATATCTCTGAGGCTGTTTGATTTATGTAAATGTCGCGAAAATTAATTAGGGCTGTCCGAGTAGCCAAAGTAGATCTTTCGAAATTAATTTTAACCATCCGATCTATATCAAGCTCAATGCTCAATAGAAAATTAATTTCATAATTTTTGTTGAGTTCTAAAAAATATTTTTAAGGCCGTTTCGATATTTGTAAACGACTCAAAAATCAGTTTGATCTGTCTGGGAAGCTAAAGTAGATCTTTCAGATTTAATTTTGACCACCCGATCTATATCAAGATCGTTGATCAATAGAAATTTAACTTAATAATTTTTGTTGATTTTTAGAAAATATTTTTACGACCGTTTTGATCTCTATAAACGTTCTAAAAATCAGTCAGATTTGTTTGGGTAGCCAAAGTACATCTTTCGGATTTAATTTTGACCACCCGATCAATATCAAGATCGATGATCAATAGAAAATCAACTTCATAATTTTTTTTAATTTTTATAAAATACTTTCAAAGCAGTTTCGATCTCTGTCAATGACAAAAAAATCAGTCAAATCTGTCCGGGTAGCCAAAGAAGTTCACTTGAGCTTAATTTTGACCACCCGATTTATATCAAAATCGATAGTCAATAGAAAATCAACTTTATAATTTTTGTTGAATTTTAGAAAATATTTTTAAGGTTGTTTCGATCTCTGTAAACGTCCAAAAAATCAGTCAAATTTACCTAAGGAGCCAAAGTAGATATTTCAGATTTAATTTCGATCACTTGATCTATATCAAGATTGATGGTCAATAGAAATTTAACTTCATCATTTTTTTGATTTTTATAAAATATTTTAAGGCCGTTTCGATCTCTGTAAACGTCCTAAAAATCAATCAGATCTGCTCGGGTAGCCAAAGTAGATCTTTCAAATTTATTTTTGACCACCTGATCAATATAAAGATCGATGATAAGTAGAAAATCAACTAAATAATTTTTGTTAATTTTTAAAAAGTATTTTAAAGGCCGTTTCGATCTCTGTAAACGTCCCAAAAAATAATCAGATCTGCCTGGGTAGCGAAAGTAGATCTTTTGGATTTACTTTTGACCACACGATCTATATCAATATCGATGGTCAATAGAAAATCAACTTCATAATTTTTAGAAAATATTTTTAGGGTTAATTTGATCTCTGTAAACGTCCTGAAAATCAGTCAGATATGCTTGGGTAGCCAAAGTAGATCTTTCGGATTTAATTTTGACCACCCAATCTATATCAAGATTGCTGGTCAATAGAAAATTAACTTTATAATTTTTGTTGATTTTTAGAAAATATTTTTAAGGCCGTTTCAAACTCTGTAAACGTTTAAACAATCAATGAGATCTCCCCAGGTAGCCAAAGTAGATCTTTCGGATTAAATTTTGACCTTCCAATCAATATTAAGATCGATGTTCAATAGAAAATTAACTCAATAATTTTTGTTGAGTTTTAGAAAATATTTTTAAGGCCGTTTCGATCTCTGTAAACATTCCAAAAATCAGTTAGATCTGTCAGAGTATTTAAAGTAAATCTTTCAGATTTAATTTTGACCACTCGATCTATATCAAGATCATGGTCAATGGAAAATCAACTTAATAATTTTTGTTGATTTTTAGAGCCGTTTTGATCCCTATAAACGTCCCAAAAATTAGTCAGATCTGTCCGGATAGTCAAAGCAGATCTTTCGGATTTAATTTTGACCACCTGATCTATGTCAAAATCTATGGTCAATAGAAAATCAACTTCATACTTTTTATTATTTTTTAGAAAATATTTTTAAAGCCGTTTCGATCTCTGTAAAAGCCCCAAAATCAGTTAGATCTGTCCGAGTAGCTAAAGTAGATCTTTCGCATTTAATTTTGACCACCCAATCAATAATAAGATTGATGGTCAATATAAAATCAAGTCAATAATTTTTGTTACTTTTTATAAAATATTTTAAAGGTCATTTCGATGTCTGTAAATGTCTGAAAAATTAGTCAGATCTACCTGAGTAGCCAAAATAGATCTTTCAGATATTATTTTGACCACCCGATCTATATCAAGATCGATGGTAATAAAAAAATCAATTTCATAATTTTTTTTTTTATTTTTAGAAAATATTTTTAGGACTGTTTCTATCTCTGTAAATGTCCCAAAAATCAATCAAATCTGTCCGAGTAGCCAAAGTAGATATTTCAGATTTGATTTTGACCACCCGATCCATATTAAGATCGATGGTCAATAGAAAATCAACTTCCTAAATTTTGTTGATTTTAAGAAAATATTTTTAAGGCCGTTTCGATCGCGGTGAACGCCCGAAAAATCAGTCTGAACTGCTCGGGTAGCCAAAGTAGATTTTTTAGATTTAATTTTGACCACCCGATCAATATTAAGATTGATGGTCAATAGAAAATAAACTCAATAATTTTTGTTGATTTTTACAAAATATTTTTAAGGCCGCTTCGATCTCTGTAACGTCCCAAAAATCAGTCATATCTGCCCGGGTAGCCAAAGTAGAATTTTCGGATTTAATTTTGACCACCTGATTTATATCAAGATCGATGGCCAATAGAAAATCAATTTCATAGTTTTTGTTGATTTTTAGAAAATATTTTTAGGGTCGTTTCGATCTCTATAAATGTCTCAAAAATCAGTTAGATCTTCCCGGATAGCCAAAGTAGATCTTTCGGATTTAATTTACACCACCCGATCTATATCAAGATCGATGGTTAATAGAAAATCAACTTAATAATTTTTGTTGATTTTTAGAAAATATTTGTTTCAGAACTTTTTCATAAATTTGTTAAGATTCAAAAATTTCAATCGGACTAGTTGAAAGATTTAAGAGATTAATCTTGATAATCGGAGAGCGCTCTCATAAGAAACACAAATCCTATAACCTTATATCAGTATACAGTCTTCCTGTAGGAAGTATAGTCACAAAAATCGCCGAATTTTTGAAAAATTCACGAATTTAAGGTCCCCCGAATTATTCACGAATTTTTTGAAAATTCGGCGATTCACCAAACTTCGCGGATAATTCGTGAATTATTCCCGAATAATTCCCGGATTTAAAAAAAAATTGTGACAAATTAATTTTTTAAATATTTTTTATTTTTTATTTTTATAATTTTAAATCTTTTTATTTTTATTTTTAATTTTTCTCACCGATTTTTCCTCCGAATATTTCCTGAACTTCCCGATTTTGTCGGATTTTTCCGAATTTCAACCTCGCCGAACTATTGCCGAATCCCGATTTTGTGACTATGGTAGGAAGTACAGTTTGATTAATCTCAAAATCCAAAGCCTGTTCTCTGAAATCTCTCAGATTGAATCCAGGTCATCCGATGGACCCAAAAATTCAAATTTCAATGATCGAATCTCCGTAGAGAATATGATCACTATTCAATAGTAAAATTCCCGTAGGAAATATAATAGTAGATCGATTTTTATCAACTTTAATGACAGTTGAAATGAACTCAACTAATATGTGATGATGGTAATTAGCAGTTCTTCCGAATTGATCTCTCATGGTCTTCAGTAGAAGAAGCTCAGGTACGCCTGATGAATTTTGGCTATAGGTGGATGGGCCCAGGATCTTAAAAGAGGAAAGACAAGACTATGAATATTCGATGTGGGACTAAATTTCAACACCCCCTACTTTATTGCTACACATATCATGGTTACCCATTCACAGATGAAAAACTAAGCGAATTTGAATGGCACAGTTAGCACACAAATGTTGGAAAACTAAAATATTAGAGCAAACCACTTGATCAAATATAGGCTGAGTTGATTATCGAATTTGTTAGTTTTGGAAAAATCAGATTGAACAGTTATTTAAACCAGTGTTTGATAGAAGCTAAACCAGAGTCGACCTCTTCTGAATACTATTAGATGGATGCTTCAAAGGCTAGTTCTCTCACAAAAGACACCCCCCTCAGTCCCCATAAAATTTAATATGTTTTTATTCAGAATTAGACATTCATTTTGTTGGGTAATTTTAATGGTGTCAAACATATTAATTTTGGCATCTCTCATGGCCTGAAACAGATGCTACTGTGATGCAACTCCCAAGGCATCTGTCATGGCCGGATCTGAAAAGCAGGACAACACATTAGGAGCATCAAGTTATATGTTATGGGGTTACCTACTTACCTGTGCAGTAACATAAACTTATCATTATTAGGATAACCGACCAATTTATGAGCATGGAAAACAGTGAAAGTACGGATTTGACCATTTTAGCATAAGGATTGACACAGAACTGGTTGGTTATCTTATATACCAACTAGTTTTTTTTTTTTTGACAGGAGTATACCAACTAGTTATCACCAGGCTTAACACCCATAATGCCCATTGATAAAATTAACTGATATTTTTGGCTGTTATTTTAAATTAATGCCATACCTCTGTAATCTAGTGGTTATTTGTGGTTGCTTACTCTTCCTTGATTATTAACTCAATAAATTTAATGATTACTCTATTATTCAAACAAATAAGTCACATGGAAATGCTGACTATAGAATCCCTAAATAGCAATTGGAGAACTCCGTTGGTGGATTGCCTTTTACCTAATACCAACTATAAAATAATTTTTTGTACTTGTAAAGATATTTGAATTTCAAGGACTTTGGCTTTGGCAGTTAGAAGATACACAACTTTTGGTTCCTCATTCCTTCTCTCTTTCAGCTACTCTCCGGCATAGGTGGATCTTTCAGCTACTCTCCGTCATAGTCTCCACCTATTTCCATTCCATTATATTTTTTGTTCTTTATATTTTATAAGTAACCCTCATGTTGTTACCTCAATGAGAATTAGGGTCGTCACCAGCCATAAAATCTGTATGTGTGGCACCATTTGGCACCACGTGGTGCCATGTGGTCCACAGGTCTATTGTCTAGACTAGATTCAGCTCTATGATTGTATCAGAAAACCATTTTTACGAACCGACTCGGCTTATTTTTTCATAAAAGTTGGCCATGTTCAACAAAAATCGAGTGAATTTTTTGGGTTTTAAAAGAGTGATAGAGTTGACCAAAAAAGCTAAAATAGAAGTTCTGCTAAATAAGATTTGATTAGTTCTTGAAGAAGGGAGCTCAAACACAATGTGTCTTAACAACCCCTTTCCTAGCACTGTTATCAGTAGGGGTATTTGTCTCATGAGGAATATGAAATTAGGAAAAAATAAAAAAATACCCATAATCTGTACCTCATCAATCTGCTCAAAGATGTCCACTGATCGCCACGTAAACTTCCCCATTTCCCTAACCCACTGGATAAGGCCTCTAGAATCCCATTCAACGATCACAAGAACATTAGAAAGTGTTTGCACAGCCTTTAAATCCACATATTCGAGTAGGAACTATCTGCTATTATTTACTAGGTTCCAGTTGCACATGCAACACCCATAAAGCATACAAGTGCATTGCAATAACCCACTCCCAATTGAAGAAAGAATGCATTGCAATAATAATGGAAGTACATTTTTCTGACTCTTAGCTGTAAGAGCATACAAGTGCCAAAGAAATGAACAATGGGTTTGCATAGTCACATGGTAGCTGCTCAATTATTGAAACTTTTAGGCTCTTAACAAGGTAAAAATATTTTCTTCCCTTGCAGTCTAGGGGTTGAAATTAGTCTAGATAATTGCTCCATGCACCACATGGCATTACGGGTGCTAAAACAGTGTCACATGCATAAAATTGATGACCTGATGAACACTTCTGTTAAGTAGGTCTGTAACCTAAGAATATCTCATATGGGAAATAATTTTCAGGACGAGAAGATGGTAGAGAGGTCACCATGCCTTTCTAAAATGATGAGGCAAGCCTTCAGAAATTGAGAGGTGATGTTGTATGGTCTTACACATTCATGATCAAGCTTACCAAGCCACATATATGTGGCGGGGCTCAAACTGCTAGGAGTTACAACAACTAAAAGCATTGTGCGATATGAAACCACATACATGTACTAACCTTTTTTCTGGTTTGGTTCATCTTTGTTTTACTGTTGTGAGATATGAAACTAATTTATTTAGCAGCGTTTTTTCCTTATGCCTCTTTGGTGTAATTCCCACTTAATGGAATTGTCTGCGGGCGTACATGTAAAACTCTTCATAATCAGCACTCAGTTTTCAATCATTAGTGACCGGCAGTGTTTCTAAACATGGTTGAAGGTCGGAGTAGTTATTCTAATTCCTAGAGGTTAGTTGGCTTATATAACTCCAATGCGAGGTCGCCTGACACCATCATGAAAATTTATACTTAAAGATAAACTTATTCTCCTAAAATTTAGATTCTCTTATGACTTAAATAGGGTTTTATAGGTGCTTCCTTCATTAATTGCCATTCTAATGATTGTGCATTAACGACCATTTTCTGTAATTGTCTTCCTCAATAAACTTTTGTATTTACCAAGAAAATAGAGAAAAACATTAATAAAGAATTTCTGCAAAAAGTGCCAAAAAATCTTATTTCTACAGGTAAAATCAATAGTGCCAAAATGGTTCATTCTATGTATTGTAGGATCCAATTTAACTTTCTTCTTGTAACTGTACAATTATCTTTTCGGAACAAATATGAAAATAAATTCTATACTGATTTAAACTCTTGTCTTAAAAAATCTAATAAAACTTGAAATTATTACAATATTTCACCCTCTTCTCTATCCTCCTCCTCGTCTTCTTCCATTTTCAAATGCAAACCGATCCGTTCCAATAATTCCCTTCCAGAAATTTCACCCAGTCTCAAATTACACTGAGAAGTGAAAGAGCTCATGGTCTCATCACCAGGCGTAGAACATAGTGCTCCAAATGTCGCCAAATCCTGGCGATAATTGTAGTAGTCATATATGTCGACTGTTTTTTCAATCTGCAAAAACACAAATAACTCAATGTCCAAATAAATTTGAAATAGTACTAGAATAAGAAAAAAATGTTAGTTCACAACTTGTGGGACTTTTTCTCTAAGATGAATAGTTATGGCCTAATATTATACCTTGTTAATCGCAAGGCGTGCAGCTTCTCTCTCATGCTTTCTGTTCCGCTTTCTTGCTACTGAAACTTTGTCTTTAAGCACCTCCATCTTATTTTGAACCAAGTGGTCATTTTCTGAAGTCGAGTTTTCACTATTATTCATAATAAAGAGAGTAGATATGAAAACTAGGTTCAAATTGAAATAACATAATGGGTTCTTACCTCCCTTTGTCTCGAAGTTGAATTGCTTTTGCTTCTCCAAATTGTTCCTCGTGACTCCAAATATCTGTTTTTGAGATTTAATGATAATATCTGAAAATCGGCTTATCAATATGCTTGGACGATCACGTTTCTCAGTAGATAGTTGGCTGCTCAACAGGGAAACTCCGCCTATAAAAGAAGTTTGACATATCAGGCCAATTACTAAAGCAAACGACAAGAATAATCTCTCTAAAAAAAATTCACAAGAAAGAATTTAGCGAACCAAACATACGTTTCCTTTCATCGACTTCGAGACCGCCACTTGTCTTCTTATTAGTAACAGAATTAACACATAGATTACCCTGACACTGCAGAAGAAAGGAGGATTTTAGGTTCAAACTAAACAGAGAAACAACTATTCTCGAAAATTAGTCAACACACTAAATATCGACTGAAAAATATAAATAATTCTAAATTTCTACTTGAAAAAGTGAGATAATCCTTTAAGATATTCACTAATTCAAATAATCCGTCTTTTACAGAAAATAAAAATTTCTTATCAACTGAACAAAAAGCAAAATCAAAATTAGTAAAATAAAGTACTTAGATGCAGCTAGATTCAAAACCTAAAGTCTGAAAGTGCAAAGTGCATAGAATTTAACGCTTATTTTGATGATGTCGATAGTAAAACTATGGCTGTAAGATGGTTTTCATTTAATTAATAACTTACAGGTTTAGACGCAGTCTTCTTTTCACTCATCAGTAGTCCGTCCCCAAGACTCTGATTACTGCTCAAATCTTCATCCCATGCTCTATGGTTGACAACTAATTTTTTCACAATTGGTTTCCACCTCAATTGGAAGAAGTCCCAGAGTGTTTTGGCCATGATATGGAGATCGTCTGTGGGTGGGTTGTACCTCATGGCATTTGAAAATGTCATCCTCACATCACTAGAGAACCCTAAAGGGTCCAAGAAGTAGACCCCTGATTCCATCTTCTTCTTTACCGTACCAAGATCCATGGGATATTTCACGATCTCAAAATAATCGGGCAAACCAAGCTTTAGGGGATCTACAGGTGAAGTGAAGAAGGATGCATATTCATGGGACAGGAGAAGATCCAATAGGTCCTCACTAAGTCTCGCCGCCATTGCTTTCGTGCACTCCACTTTAGGCTTTTTTCTGATAGAGTCGACCAAATCCTTTTCCGGGTTGCGCTTCTTTATGGTGGGAGATCCCTTGGCAATCTTGTTTGATAGAAGATTCTTTGCGAAGCTAGACTTATCTGCAGGTTTGGAAATTGATGAAAGCCCATCAGAGCAACTCTTTCTTGAATCGATTGCACCGCTGGAGTTGGTGTAGATTTTGCTACTTCTACACTTGTTCTGTAATATAGCAGGGCAGCTCTTGTTTCCACACTTTTTCTGTAATACGGCAGAACGGTAGCTACTCGGATTCCTGATTTTGATTGGAAACAACCCAAGTTTCTGCTGAGGTATAGCCATTGCTTTGGGTTTTTTTTCAGAAGAAAAATAAAAAAACTGGAGAGTTTGAAGAGGAGGAGAAGAAGAGATTAATCGGAGGTAGATTTTTGCCCAAAAACAGCTTTAAACTGGAAAGTGAACAGAATTAAGAGGTAGAAGAACAGAACATGGAAGGTAACTTGTTTATCAAGTTTACTTCTTACGTCTTAAAAATAGAAGCTAGTTCGATAACCGTCGTCTACTTTGCACCGAATCTTTAAAATTCCGAATCTTTAAAATCCCATTCGATCTCTAGTATAGTTTCTTGAAACATAAAATTAGAAACTGTTAGCGCCGCACTCTTTTTAAACGAAGTGAAAAACGGTTAGGCCAATCGCGGATAGATTTCACCGAAGAAAAATACGGTTAGCGCCCCACTCTTTTTTATTACTACCACACCACTCTTTTTTATTACTACCTCTGCAGATTTTTAGAAACCCTGACACGTGTGAGCTCAAGATAACTCACTGCCTTGAATGTCACAGTTAAAAGAAGGTTAGTGTTACTACCACACCACTTTATGTTATAGCCATCTCATTTAAACAAAGGCGGGATATGTTGACTGTTTTATCTCACACCATTGAAGTGTGATTATCATTGTGCCATGTGGAATACATTTATGATCAATCTAAATTTCCCAAGTGACAATTCATCGTTAGAACATGTCCCAACCAAAAGATCATGCTTATAAGTGGATGTACAAAATCCGATTGGTGAACTTTAATATCAGTCATAAAAATTAAGAACAATCGTTGGTATTAAAGCGCACGAATCAGATGGTTCGAACCTCCCAAAAAGTGTGGTTTTTGGACCCATAATCCTTCAATTGATGATATCTTGCTTTGACGAGATTTCTAAGATTATAAGCCAATAAATGCTGTAAGATCGTCTAAATACCAATCGGTGTTAAAATGACCGTCAGGAGTGTCGGTCCCATTTAAAAATAAAATGGACTCAATCTACTATATAGCCAATATTCGTCCATGATGCTAATGATTAAAAGTCCTAATTTCAATATTGCTATGGCTCATTCGGAAAGTTCTAAAGTAAATAAACGTTGGTTCCCGTGAAGGCATGGGAGTGATCCTATGTCATTCTGTCAGAGGAGTATACTTCACCCTTACTTTCCTTGCACTCAGAAAGTGAACTTTCTGACCAATTTGCTTCAAAATTTAAGGAACTATTTGCGCCGAAAACGTCTTGTTTGACGTGGGGCCTATACTAACTTAAAAACGGAGGAAAGTGACTTTCCAAGAAGGGAAAGTTAGTTTCGCAAAAAATACTCTGGCACTTTCTCCGGTACCAAACGGAGCCAAATAAAGGTCCTCTTTACAAAAATGCATTTCAATAGCTTGGTTGAACAACGTTTAAGTGCAAAAGGATAGCTTTCTCCATACCGCACCCACCGAATCTCTGACCAAAGGATATTGATGGCATCGAAGCAGATGGAGATCGTTTTTGCCTCTATCTTCCTCATAATAAATCTTGAGATCACGGGCTTACTGTCGAACAGTCAATTTTTTATTCTATGTGGTACACAATAAAAAAAAAAGTCATCGAAAAATCAGTTGGCACACATCATGCACAAACCTGATTTTCAAGGCACTTTTTTGGATGTGTGCCACATGAAATCAAAACTAGCCGTTTGATGCTACACCCATGATGATGTCCTACACCGTGTACAACGCTCCCGCTTTCAGCGGGGACTGAGATAGTAGATGCTAGACAACCTTACCCCCATTTTGGATAGGCTAATTCCAAGACTCAAACTTGTGACCTATCACTTTGGGCAGACAACACTTGCCATCGAACCAAGGTTCGACCTTTTAATGGTACACTCATGATGGCAAGATCAATTGTTGGAAGATTGGAACAAAAAGCAATCATCATCGTTTGATTCAGAGTAGTCAATAGTTATCAACTTAGGTGACATCAAAGAATCGGTAGGTGCAAATAATGATACCCCAATAGAAAAAAGGGGATCAGACTTTAGCAAGCATGGATTAATATTTAAAAGTTTTAGCTTAATATACCTATTCAAAAAGTTTCAGCAAAAAAGGACAGACATGTTTTTCTAAGGTCTTAAAATTAATTAAAAAGATTCTAAGTCTGTAAAATAATCAAATTGCCCATATTCAACAGCCCAAACCAACAACCTAGCATTTGGTGCATGATGAAAAATGGTATGACCGGCCAACACAGCCAGCATGTATCAACCGCTACAAATCAACACAAAGGTGCGGCCGCGACCTTCCATCCATATCCACTGCCACCAAAAATTTTGGCCTAGTGATTTGCCATGAAAGCTTGTCTCTAAGCTTTCTACAATTTTTTAGATTTTTTGCATTTAGCCCCCTATGTTATTGGGAAATTGTACTCTGCCCCTTGTGTTATACGTACTTATTCTCCGCCCATTTGACTGGAGTCTAGTGAACATATGACACCTTCTGTTGACGGATCGTTAAACTTAGTGTATTGCCATTATGTCTTTTCACTTGACATGGTTGAAGCGGTAGAAAATACCACTATTACCCTTCGATGGCGCAAAGTCACATCGACATACGTGAAGTGTTATATCAAAACAAATAGAGAGAGAGAGAGAGAGAGAGAGAGAGAGAGAGAGAGAGAGAGAGAGAGAGAGAGAGAGTTTTAGAGCGGAGAAGTAGAGGAGAATGAAGTAGTTTTCTGTGGTTTAGGATTGAGGTATTGTGAATTTGGGATCGAAAGAAGAGGACAAAGAGGGTTGTCAGACGCCACTATGGTAAACCTAAACCTATTCCCTTGGTTTAGCTCTAAATAAATAAGTTTAGGGTTTTGGATTTCCATTTTAATGTTTGTTAATTTGTTTTTTTTGTGAATGCAAGAGTTTGAAATTTAGTTTGTTGAAGAGCATCTCTTTACATAGCATCTTCAAGACACATTCACCATACATAAAAGTTTGATTTTTCATTTATTTATCTATATTTCATTTAGGGGTTTTTAAACCCTAAATTTGTAGTTAAAAAACTCTAAATTTGTGGTTTAAAACTAATTCTGTGATTTTAAAACCTTAATGTTAGGGTTTTAATGCATGTGTGAATTTGTTTAAATCGAATCCAAAATAGGGTTTTTACTTGTAGATAATGGCTGAATATTTGTTTGCAGATGATAGGTAGTCGATTAAAACAAATTTTCTGTAACTTATTTCCTTGATTTTCTTTATCATACCAACTGTTGTTCGATTCTGTAAGTAGTATATTAGTGTACCTTATACTATTGTATAGTTATGATAGTTGCACATATGCTCATTTAGTGTACTGTTGTATAGCTACAATATCTTTACTTCAGCTCATATAGTTATACATTGTTATGTTGTATATTGTACTACGTGATGTTATATTAATCATATTATAGGGACTACGATAGTTTCGATAGCTGCATATAGCCATTTGGTATTAATTTACTTTATATTATTTATGTCAGGAAGATGAGACTGCATAATGTAAATGAAGATTATTTGAAGATAATTCATTGGGGTAGCTCTTTCATTAAATATAGGGATTCCAATAGATATGTAGGTAGAAAATTTGATGGATGTACGATAGATAAGGATTGAACATCGTACATCATTTTGCTAAATTATGTGATCCGGATTTGTAGTTGCCCTCCATACTACATAATATCATTGAAGTACCGAAACCTGAGTGTAGGGGGTCTGAATGAGGTGGTCCCAATCTTGAGTGACTCCGATCTAATGACGATATTCTAGAGATAGCAGCAGATGAAGGCAGTTGACATATATGTTGATTTTGAGCCGAATCCTCAATCCCTGAACATAGGCATTGATCCTCCTCCAACAACCCCAAATTATTAAGAAGGGAAGAGATTTAGTGAAGATAATGCCAGTTCTTTTGATACGGACTTTCAATCTGTGGATTCTTGGAAGGTATTTGACAGCAATATGAGTATGCTCTGTCTTAACTTATTGAAAGCGCACAATGAAAATTACAGCACTAGTATAGGATCGTTCCCACGAGGAAGGTTGGAACTTCTGAAAGCTTTTATTTGCCTTTAAAAAATAAAGAATGATTTGAATTAAACTAAAGTGCAGGAAAGTAAATTTAAATCCTCCTACATTCAGATCCTAGTCGTCAATTAGTCTCTTTCAGTTCTTGGATATCTACGAAAATTAAAATATCGTTACACTATATCTAAGCCTTCAAGAATTTAGGCGTCAATCAAAAACTAGAATTCTTTCAATATATATTTATACTAATCTGTAACCTTTCAGAATTTGGGCGTCAATCAAAAACCAAAAAATTGTAGATGGAAATTAAAATACCATTACACTAATCTTTCAAATTCTCAATCTTAGGCGTCAATTAAAATCAAGAGCTATTAGATGTTTACAAAGCAGTAAAAGTAAGTAGTAAATCTAAATTAGAAAGTAATAAATAGATCTTTCATCTCTCAATCATAGGCATCAAATACTCTTGAGAAACTATGGATACTCTACTCTAATCTTCCAGCTCCCGATCTCAGGCGTCAATTAATCTCGAGAAACCTTGAATATCTAAACTAAACTAAACTAAGGTGATCTTTAGGAATCCCAACCTCAATTGTCAATTGTAACTAAGAGGCCTTTGATATCTTATTCTGAGCGTTGAACTCTCTTATTTATTGCTTCATAAGGGGTCGGTTTAAATTATTCAACTCCTAATAAAAGTAAACTACTAAAACAAATGATTCCTACTAAAAGTAAATTTCTAATCCTAATCTTCCTTGCTTTGGATAGTATATGCGCGCATGATTCTCTACCTTAATTTCAGTAGCAGAGATCTTCAGGATTCTTCTTCACCAATCTTCTCAAATCCGTAAGGTAAAAGACTTCTATTTTAAAGAGATCTTTTTATTTTGTGCATGGTCGTGCATCTCTTCACGTGATCTTCAGCAACAATGAGCTTTAATACTATAAAATTGAAAGTACGATTTTGGTTATGTATTCAGTACGATTCCTTGCCCTCGATTGATCATATCCTCACTTCGTGTTTTTCAGTCCTGAGCGTCTTCTGTAGAATCATAAGTACGATTCCTTCTTTTCTTCTTTCGGTTCGCTCTCTCGAGATTACGATTGGATCATAAGCTCTGTTTTTAGCTTACAAACTAGTTCTCATACACGATTAGAATCGTATCTTCATATGATTATCTTTCTTACTGCTTTTTGAGTTTATTTTAACAAAAATTAACACTTTGGCTCTATCTTGCTTATTATTCTAAATATTTACACATCAGCATATCATTAATAGCAAATTAGGGTCTACGATCAATAGGTTAAGGGTAATAAAATGTAAATTATATGACTAATCACCCCCCTAAACTTAAGTTTTGCTATTTTCTAACAAACAAGGAAAGAAAAAATAATTTAAAATTTTAAATGCCACTTCCGTAGGAAGCACGAATGTATTTAGCAGATGCAACAGACCTTTAAATCCCTAGGTGATCCTTAGTGGAGGAGTTGTGTAACATCTTAAAATTTTTGACTTTGAATAGTGTATCTCGGGATGCATGCCCGACCTTGAATAGTGTACCTCGGGGTGCGTGCTTGACTGATCACGTGCCTGATTTTTGTGAAATTAATTAAGTGAGCTATTTCATGTTAGGGCTTAAGTGGAAGAGGACTGATTTAGATTGTGTGTTAACCATTTGATGGTTTCATATACATCAAGCCTTGGTATGTTGGCTTGACACCGTGTCCGATTGATGGTTGGTTTGGGTGTGTAGGCCCACACCGAATCAAAGATCATTTTGTATGAGATAACACCAAATTATGTACATTCGTTTCACACTGGAGCTAGGTCGTTGGGATGAGAATTAACATAACCAAAATAGAGTATATGTGTTTTGTATGGGAACTAGTTCCATTGAGTTAAAGAAAGCAAAAGCTTCCTTTGGAAGCTGCCCGATTTGCAACAGAAAGGGGTTTTGGGTTTAGAGGGAGAGAAAAGGGAAGAGAGAAAGAGGAAGGAGATGAACTAGTGGGGTTGTGCGCTGAGCCTTAGATTTGCGGGAAGAAGGTTTGTGAGATCGTGTAAGAGGAGGATCACCATCGATTTTGATGTTTGGTTGTGGTTTTGTGAGATTTGGAGCCAAATGGGGTTTTGAAAACCAATTCTTCTCACAAAGAGTTGTGTGTTTGAGCCACTAATCATAGCGAGAGTTGGGTGAAGTGTGTGTGGAAGGATCGTCAACGATTACGTTGGCTTAGTTGTCACTACGTGAAAAAGCCAAAAAAATCACTGCCTTAAACAGTAGTTTTTTGAAAAACCATTGTTTTTTACAGTGATTTTTTTTCAAAAAACCATTGCCGTAAACAGTTGTAAAAAAAGCAGTAGTTTTTTTTTACCACTATACAAGAAAGTGGTTTATGAACTTCAACAATAACTGCTCTTAACAGTCATAGAAAAAATCACTGCTTTTGACAGTGATTTTTTTGTGCAATTTTTTTTTTTGAAAATACTATTTTATTCTTAAAAAAAAATTACGTCGACGATTTTTTATGCAATTTTTTTTTAAATAATTTTTTTTATGCTTTTTTTAATACAATTTTTTTAATGCTTTTTTTAATATAATTTTTTTAATGCTTTAAAAACAATTATATAAAGAAAAAAAGCCATTAATCTCATATTTTAATACATCCATTCAACTCAAATGCAAATAATTCAATGCCATTAATAAAAAAAATAGAAGCCCAATTATTTTATTCAAACAAAAGGTTTTATCTCAACCTTTCAAATCATCCAAACATTTTAAAATCTACATGCCCAATCCTTTTATTCAAATAAAAAGAAGAAGAAAAGAGAGTAAATAATCTAAGGACCCCATGGCCTATTTTAAAAATAAAAGAACAAAAAAAATTAAATTTGCTCCGCCTCTCCTGCCAAGTGTCCTCGTCCCCTACCGTTTGAGGTGAGCTTCAAATCGAAAAGCTTCGCCTGAAATAGAAAAGAAAACATCATTAAGATGCATGAACAATGTTCGGATATTATATACAACATAAAATAGAGATCAAAGACTATAATTAGTTAAGGGCTCATTGCAGAAAATGAGTTGAGTTCTACTAGTTGTGCAATGAAGGGACCTTGACATGCACATGCATTAAAGATCATGGAAATATGTGCATGTCTCAAGGTCCGCATTGCTGTATATTGTTAGATATCAGTCTAGACCATAGTGACAAGAAAAACACACATTTTTTGGAAAAAGCGTATACAAAAGACCATGTCTTTGCTTTCCCCTCTCCTTTTCCTTAATGCCCCCCTTTTTTTTTTTGATAAGTTTCCTTAATGCCCTTAAACCCTACTAAAAACCCAATTAAAACAAAAGCCTAAACCTTGCACCCAAACATTGAAAGACCCCTGAAATCTCAAATGTATTTTTTGACCCTGTTCACTGCTCAAAAAACCCTATAAACCATTGGGCAAAATTAGAGAGATTTTAGCAACCTGCAGTCCCAAAATAATCATAAAGGGAGAGAGGAATTACTTATTGGTTACTTTTTTTACAGTGCATGGCCAATTGGCCTTGCCCATGGGTTGAATAGATTGACAGGCCAAACAACTGACCCACCAAGCACATTATAAACTGTAGCCACTGCCCTCATATGCAACTCAAAAGGATCTAAATACCTAACTAAGATTTTTTTAAAAAACTATCATGTCAAATTAAACTACCTAATCAATCTACCCAGATTAGTTTTATTTATTTAGAAAAAAGAAAAGGAACACATTATCCAAAGACCCCGAAAGAAGCACATTATCCAAGCAACAATAATCCAAAACTTATGATAAATTAACAACACCAATGACAAGAAAAGTTTCTAAAAACAAAATCACCAAGCTAAAACTTCCCACATTATCCTACTCAAAAGTCAAAACTCTCACTCATAATCACCAAAATCAAACCAGCTGAAAATTTTTGTAACTTCTTCCATTAAAGACTCCCTTTTATGAAGACTTTAGACAGTTTATTGTAATTCAATTTGCAATTGTTTGAATGATAGTTTATTTTGTTAGCTAGACCTTAAATTTTTTGCATACTGATACACTATTTGTCTACATATACAATATGTCTAGGAGCAAGTGGAGTTTGATATTATAAATCAAACTACGAGAATGAGCGTTATCGTGAAAGTATTGACTACGCTTACCTGAAGATAATGCATTGCCTCCACATCCATGGCTTTAGAACTGAGAACTGATGAATAAAACCAGCAGATTCTAACCCTTTCCAAAGTTAGCATTGTAGTGAGCACTTGATTCAAGCTTTAACTGGCAGATTCTAATCCTTTCCAAAGTCAGCATTATAGTGAGCACTTGATTCAAGCATTTTCGCTTCAGTCAATTTCCGGACAGCTTGCAATAGTCAAGAGATAGATCAGCAAATCTACAATAACCACCACACTTATCAGTAAAAAGTGAAAAAGAAGTTATAGGAAGTTAATCAAGGTCTCAAATGCTACTACAGCAAATTGGGAAAGCAAAAATTGTTTTTAGTTTGAACCATTCGATCTGTTGACTACAATATCAACCATTGTTTTTAGTTTTGCTTGCTGATATTAAGTTCATCAATCTGATAGTTCACATCAACTTGTAGGCATGTTTCTTTGAGCTGAGATATGTTCCAATGATGGATTGCCACTTGGACAATTTAGATTGATCCAGATGTGTGCCACTTCAATGATGTGAGATAAAAAGTATAAATTTAATGGTATAAGATCATTTAAACACCATTCTGGTGTTTAAATGTTGGCCAGGCACCATTATCCCGTTAGAAAATACCATTGTTTTAGGCAGTGGAATATTACACCACTATTTTAAGCAGTGGTTTATTTTATACTGCTATAGTGGTTTTTCCTTCATTTTGACGTAGTGTGTGATCGTGGAGCTCGTAAGAGATAGATGTGGGTTTAGAAACCCTTTTATGCAACGAGGAAGATGATCTGATCGGTGAATAAATCGTTGGATTAAAGGTAAGAAATTTTATGTTAAGTTGTGATTTAAAGTTGTGTTAGTTTTTAGTGATGATATGAGTAAAAAATTTGAAGAAAATAAGTTAGATTTGAAGAAAAATGAGTTGGGGAAGTTAGAAACCGAGTTTGGGGTGAAATCTGACGAAACCGTTCGATCGAAATTAGTAACCGATCGAATGATTTTGTCAAGAGTGAAATCTGAAGGTTTCTGGTCGATTTGAAAACCGTTCAATCGGTTTTAAAAACCGTTCGAATGAAATAAGTAACCGTTCGATCGGTTTGAAATCGTTCAGTCAATTTTGACTATGCTTACCGACATTGCATTGGTATTTTGACTATAACATTCTACTCCGATCTCCGATTGCTGTGATTCATATGGCGTTGGAAAGAGGACAGTATATAACTTTTATGACATTGACAAACTTATGAATCAATTGTTTTAAAGGTCCAAATTCAGTGAGAAGTTGGGTCAAGTTTCGAGTTAGCATGTTTTGACTGAAGTGCCGAAACTGCTCCGGTATTTTTGCCATAACTATTTACTCTGAACTCTGATTTACATGATTCTTGAGACATTGGAAATAAAATAATAAGACCTACAACATTTATGAATTAATGATTTTGTAAATCCAAAGTTTTGATGGTCAAAACTTAGGGGGAAGTTACATCAAATTCAATGATCTGAGTTAATTCTTGATGAATCGTTGTGTGCTTGTGATGTAGATTGAGGGCGGTGGCCATTGATAGGACTTGCTTGGCTCCGAGTAACTTCAAGGGTTAAGGTAGGAGAAATTTAATATCTGAATGCATTTTTTAAATTGATTCATAGATGCCTTGATTTAATCAAATGAAAATGATAAGTGTGATTTGAAGTGTTGTTATTTAAAATCGATGCTTGAATCTAATTGGACGTGTAGGGGAACTTCAACACAAACTTACATGTTTGACTTTGACTCATAGTTATTTGATATGTTTGCATGAAAAATGATAAGTTTGATAGTGATTTGAATTAGAACTTGAACTCCTTGTAAATTGGAATTTGAAATCTTTTGAGTTCGAAATGTGAATTTTGAGCTGTGAACTTAATCTAGAATTTTTACTATGGTATTTGAATTAAATTTGATCTTTAAATTGTGAGTTTTGAAACCTTTGAACCAAGAATATGAGCTTTGGACTGTGATTTAGGAATCTGAACTAGAATGTGAACTCGAAAGCTTGGAGTCTTGTAGATCTGTGTGAATGTACACCCTTAGACCGCTTTTGTGGGATTTACGTACACTCTTGGACTTCGTTGTAATTATGTAGATCTGCATCGTCGTCCATACAAGGCTTCATAAGGTGTCATCCCAATACTCGACTGATAGCTGTTATTATAAGCGAACTCGATCAGAGGTAAATGCTGATCCCATGAACCATGAAAGTCCAACATACATGCATGCAATATATCCTCTATGATCTGGTTCACTCTCTCAGTCTGCCCATCTGCCTGAGGATGAAACGCTGAGCTGAACTCCAGTTTAGTACCCATGCCTTCTTAGAATCGTTGCCAGAACTGTGACGTATAGAGCGAATCTCTATCACACACTATATTGACTGGTATGCCATGTAATCGGACTATCTCTCTCATGTACAGCTTTGCAAGCTTGCTGGCTGTATACGTAGTGCAGTACGGTAGAAAGTGTGCGGACTTTGTCAACCTATCAACAATGACCCAGATGGCATTATTCTTCCTCAATGTATTCGGCAACCCCAAAATGAAATCCATAGAAATGGCTTCCCATTTCTACTCTGGCACTGGTAAAGGTTGCAATAAACCTGCTAGATTCCGATGGTCTACTTTCACTTGCTGGCAGACCAAACATTGAGAAACGTAATCCGCAACGTCTTTCTTCAGTCCTCTCCTCCAAAAACTTCGCTTGAGATCCTGATACATTTTGGTACTCTCAGGATGTATAGCATACGTAGACTTGCTTCCTCCAAAATCGTATCTTTTTAATCCTTATTAGCTGATATGCACATCCGATCTCTGAATAGTAAAGTACCATCATCCTTGATGGAGAAATCAGGTCTGATCTTGTTGATCACGTCCTTTCTAATGGTCATAAGCTCATCATCAATCATTTGGAGCTTACGCACGTTATCAAACAAAGTGGGCCATATCACAATGGTAGCCATCAATGCCCCTGAACCTCTAACGTCTATCAGTGTATTGCATAAGGCCAGGTCCTCAAGTAGATGCCACCTCTGCACTCTGATGATAAAATGTGATAACTGAGCCGAAGACTTCCTGCTCAAAGCATCTGCCACAACATTGACCTTCTCAGGGTGATACTGGATGGAACAATCGTAATCCTTTAGAAACTCCATCCATCTGCGTTGTCGCATATTCATGTCCTTTTGGGTAAACAGATACTTGAGACTTTTATGGTCTGTGAAGATGTCGAATGTCTCACCATATAAGTAGTGCCTCCAGATCTTCAAAGCAAAGATCACCGCTGCTAACTCCAAATTATGAGTCGGATAATTCTTTTCATGCTCCTTGAGCTATCTAGAGCCGTACGCGATAACCTTCTTATGCTGGTTGAGGGCACAACCCAAACCACTATAAGATGCGTCACTGTAGATAGTGAAACTCCCTCTGCCAGAAGGTATAACTAATACAGGTGCTGTAGTCAGACGCGTCTTCAGTTCTTAGAAACTCTTCTCACACTGATCAGTCCAATCAAACCTAACATTTTTCTTAGTGAGTTGAGTAAGCGGACTTGATAGTTTGGAGAACCCCTCTACGAAGCGTCGGTAGTATCCTGCCAAGCCAAGGAAACTACGAACCTCGGTTATTGTTCTCGGTTGGTCCCAGTTCACGACCGCTTCAATCCTTGTCGGGTTGACTGTTATATCCTTAGCAGAGACAATATGACCCAAGAAACTAACTTGGTCAAGCCAAAACTCACACTTACTGAGCTTTGCATACAACTTGTGATCTCTGAGGGTCTGTAAAGCCACGTGCAGATGTCCTTCATGTTCCTCCTTTGTCTTGGAATAGACAAGGATGCCATCTACAAAGATGACCACGAACTTATCCAAGTGCTGTTTAAACACTCGGTTCATCAGGTCCATAAAAGACGTAGGTGCGTTCGTCAATCCAATTGGCATAACTAAAAACTCGTAGTCCCCATATCTGGTTCTGAACGCCGTCTTTTCTACATCCTCCGCCTTGATTCTCAACTGGTGATAACCAGATCGTAAGTCAATCTTTGACAAGAACTTCGCTCCTTGTAACTGATCAAACAGATCATCGATTCTAGGAAGCAAGCAACGATTCTTAATCGTCAACTTTGGATTCCCGAGGGCGCCTACGCCTAAAACAATTGATTGCTTAGAATTAAATGATGGAGATTATTTTTCACCCCAATCTTTCACACAAGGGATCTTGAGAAGATGAGCATATCATCAGACGGTCAAATTTTGAATCCAAGTAGCCTAGAACCTAAAATGTAGCCCTAAAATTAGGGTTGAGGGTGATGTAACCCTGTGATTTTAGGGCCACCTTTTAAATATTTTGTGCCATGTGGAATCGGAAACTAATAGCCTAATACTGTACTCATGGTCTCAAGATTCTTTCTGTGGAAGGTTGGAGTGATAAATGAAGTCATGGTTTAATTGGAATCAATTAAGGGATCAAACATAAGCGTCCTCAGTAATACGGAAGGCGCGAATACAAATACCCCATTACTTATAAAAAGAACAAAAAAGGGCAGGGACGAGACAGGTTTGGGCTAGGCTACTGATCGGCTTGACTATTTTCGACTAAACATAAGGATGGACTTGGGTTTGCTCCCAGGCTTTTTATCTAGGAGCTGACTCTCCTGACCGTCATTTAAACACCAAAATGGTGTTTAAATGATCTTACTAGATTAAGATGTGAGTGATCTATAATGTCAAAGTAATGGATCATTGATTGAAACGCAAGTGACAAAAAATAATATTTTAAGGAAATTTAAACTATCTAATATGTGGATTCCAATATCAACCATTGTAATATCAACCATTATTTTTAGTTTTAATGGTTAACATTAAAGTTCAACACTGAAATGATTTACATCCACTTATATGCATGATCTTTTGCCAGAGGCATGTTCTAATGATAGAGTGCCAGACAATTTAGATTGATCATATATAAGCACAACATAACATGATAATAAATCACACTTTAATGGTGCGAGATGAAAAAAATCTCATTTTAATGGTGTAACATCATTTAAATGTCCGTCAGGAGCCATCTCTTTTATTTAAAGCGCAAACCTAAACAGTACCGGGCTTGGGCTCGAACGGGTTTTGGTCAGCCCTACTTTTACCTTTAACATAATTGGGCTTTTTCAGGGCAGGCCCCAAGCTTTGAGGAGCCCAATTATTCTAAAGAGAGGCTTGAATGCTGCTCGGATACAAAATTGGGCCATAAATGCTCGGCCTGAGCGCATTTATGTTCAGGGTTTATATTTTAAACCCAAATTGGAACCGAGCTGGACAGGATTTTGGCGCTGAGCCCGGCCCATTAAAAGCCCTACACAGAAATTTGGTCCCATCTTTTAGGTTTGGAAAGGAAA
Organism: Chloranthus sessilifolius; assembly: GCA_021018995.1. Lineage (NCBI taxonomy): Eukaryota > Viridiplantae > Streptophyta > Magnoliopsida > Chloranthales > Chloranthaceae > Chloranthus > Chloranthus sessilifolius. The sequence goes on from CM037585.1 coordinate 115,522,847, forward strand.
CCACAAAAAAATTGGATAATTTAATCACTTAGTAGCTCTGTTCACGCTCACCTGTTTTAGGATCAGATGATGGACGTCGTGTTTCATCCTGATCTTCCACACAATGGATCTTGAGATCTTGGCACAACTATCAAACGGTCGTTTTATGATTCTGCGTGTTACAGATCCCAAAACATGGCCCTAAAGTCGCATTTGAGCGTCATGTGTGTCATGATTCAGCTAGGGCCATTTTTGAGGGATCTTTGATACATGGAATAAATAACTGACCATTGGATAGGTGCGCCATTATCTAAAGATCTATTTTGTAGAAGATCGGGGTGAAACACGTCCTCCATCATCAAGACGCAGTCAATGGTTTTAAAGGGCATTGGGATGTGGAGCTATCTTTCGGCGAACAGAGGTACCCAATCCGTTTCTCACATACACTAAACCGGGCTCATTTTAGCAATCTCAAAACGCTTAATTTAGTTTTCGGTTATTACATGGACTAAACTTTTCTATTATAATATCTTCCACTTCTACTTAGACTTTAAGATAAAAAACGCTTAAATTAGTTTCACAATTTGCCCTAGACACCATTTTTTATATAAAAGATCACTATTGGGAAAAGGAAGCTTTGGGAGTGTGTATATATCCGCCATTAATGGCAGTTAAGTCTGCACCTCTCTCTATTATGAAAAATTTCAACAGCTCCCCTCAATTACTTCACTATTTCGGCTCCGATGTTACGATGGAAAACGGCGGCCCAAGAGTTGCCGCCTCGGGCCCTCAAATCTTGGAAATCTTTATCATTTAGTTGCTTAATATAATTTTTAATGTATAAAATTAATGAGTAAATCTAATTATTTAGTTGGTCAAGTGTTGCTTTAGTTTTTACCAAGAGGTTGTGGGATCGACTCTTCCCAGGTCACATATTTGTTTTTTTTTAAATGGGTCATGGATCGGGTCTAGGTCGGGTCGGTTCAGGTCATTGGTCGGGTCACTGACCTAACTGGGCCAGGCTGGGTATATGTATTGACCCAATAGATTCTCTGGCTCAATTTTGACAGGATTAAATTTCTTTGACCAAAACCTTTATATATAAGGTACCACTAAACGCAATTGGGTCATGGATCGGGTCTAGGTCTGGTCGGGTCGGTGCAGGTCATTGGTCGGGTCACTGATCTAATTGGGCCACGCTGGGCATATGTATTGACCTAGTAGATTCTCTGACCCAATTTTAGCATGACCAAATTTATTTGACCAAATCCTTTATATATAAGGTACCACTAAGTGCGCCCACGCGTTCTCCGAAAGCACCGACGTCCTGAACCCCTTGAAAATCATTGATTCCTTCGAATGGGATGATGGAGATCACTTTTCATACCTATCTTTCACAAAACAGATTTTCAAATCATGGCCCACTTATCATATGACAATATTTTATTCCATGTGTCACAAATCCCCAAAAAATGCCCTTGAATCATGTGGCACACATCACTCGCAAATGTGATTTTATGGGCTTTTTTTAGGATCTATCACATATTGAATCACAAACCGACTGTTTAATAGGTGCACCATGATCTCAAGATTTCTTGAGTGAAAAAAAATAATATATATATTGGTTGCACGTCACATTAGTGGGTTTTGAAAAGTCAACTGATGGGACATGCAGCGAATAGGGGCTCGAGTCATGAGTTTATTTCCCATGACTCGAGTCATATTGATCATTTGTCTCTTTCTCTCTCTCTCTCTCTCTCTCTCTCTCTCTCTCTCTCTATATATATATATATATATATATATATATATATATATATATACAAAATTTTCTTATTAAATGATCCTAACTTAAAATAGTAATTTCAGGCTCGTTTTAGTTGCATTTTTTACAAATGACCTGTCAATTTTGATCTACTCGACGAGACTTATCCAATGAACCTATTTTTGAACTTTTTGAGATTGTTAAAGTACTAAAAACTGCCATTGAAAGATTCAATGACGTTAAAGTGATAAAAAATGTTAAAATGTTTTGTTTGGGTTACTCCAGTCTGGTACCTTCTCGTTCAAAGGAATCAATGGTAAAACGTTAAAATGTTTTTTGCCATTCATTATTTGTCATATATATATATATATATATATATATATATATATATATATATATATATATATATATATATATATTATGGCAATTTTTTTTTTAGATTAATATAAAAAAAGGGCTCATTTTAGGAACTCGTTTTGGGCCCCCAAAATCTTAGTGCCGGCCCTATGAGTACGTCTGTGGAGTCACGCCAACTTATTGGAGAATAGTAAACGCCGTATGTTAGAGTTTGATGTGAAAAGCTACACAACATCGATTCTACGAGGCCTACGACATATCGAGAACATGGGTTACGTACACTGTCGATATTAAGCTTGAAATGATATTTAGTTCACTTTTATAAAAAAATACCAAACATCAAACATTAGGAAGAAGGGCTTATAGTACGTGGGTTACGTGCACTGTCGATATTAAGCTTGAAATGATATTTAGTTCACTTTCATAAAAAAAATACCAAACATCAACATTAGGAAGAAGGGCTCATAGTACTTATAACCAATTGCACCTTACTTTTTAAAAGTATCCAAAGTAACATGCGATTACAGTAGCGTAAAATAAAATCTTTAGGGCTATTTAGATACTAGAGAAGTGAAAAAGCCTGATTGGAAACCATTAAAATTAGGATATTAATATTTAAGATTTTACTAAAAACATAAAATATGTTAAAATTAGAATAGAGTCCCATGAATGGTAGAATTTCTTGAGCAAAAATGCTTAATAAAGGATCTACACATATAGACGTAGTCCTCTCAAAAAAATAAAACAGATGATGTGATTTATTAAAGGACCGACTATCCAACGGTCATTTAAGCATCAAATGGTGTTTAAACCATATTAGACCATTTATTGGCTTATGATCTTGAAAATTCATACCGTCAAAGTGATATATCACCAATTGAAGGGCTATTGGTAAAAATATCACACGTTTTGGAAGATTCGAATCATCTGATTTGAGCACTCTAATATCAATGATTGTTCTTAATTTTGATGGCTGATATTAGAGTTCACCAATCGGATGATTTACATCCACTTATAAGCATGATACTTTAGCTAGGACATGTTTCAACGATGGATTGCTACTTTGAAAATTTAGATTCATCATAGATGTGTGCCGCATGGTACAATGGTAAATCACACTTCAATGGTGTAGGATAAAAAGTGACTTTAATGGTGGACAGAGCCATTACTCCTTAATTTATTATTTTTATTATTTTATAATACCAGTAACCTACCTCTATTAGTACCCACACAATCTCTCTAAAAGCGCCCACCTACAAAACCAATTTGAGAATTTCTCATAGTATCTTTTAAAGATTTTTCACATTGAGATAAATGCGAAAATTAAATAAAATATATATTGTTGTGGATTGGTTTTATACTCATATAGAGAGGACTATGGATTGGTTTTATATTAATTAGATAAGCATATTAGAGAATCAAACAATGGAGCATCTACAAGGAAATATTGTGTGATCCATTTGTTTGTTTTCTTAGGCATCCGTACATCACCCAAGGTTTAAAAAAGAAATATATTTGCATTCACAGAGTTGAACAAGGAAAACAAAGTAGAAGCTCATCATTCAGAACCAAATACATATTGTGTACCAAATGACTTGTGTAAGCAATTCACAAGGGATAACTCCAACTTCTGTTGAAGTCGCTCCGTGTATTGGCGAAAAGTAGATAAACTATAATGAGGCATATGACTATAGTAAATAAGTTGGGCTTTAGCAACCTGCTACACTCACGTCATATGAAAAAAATGCTATTCAAAAGATGAATAATATAGAGTACAGAATTTTAAAAGACTAATGAGGCATGAAGCATCCAGGCACCATAAGAATATCAAGCTTATGAAGAATCATATACCTCATTAAACTATGACTGTTGAATTATATGATGGAGATCAATTTCCTTCCCAACCTTCCACAATAGACCTTGAGATTATGGTCCTAACATCAGATGCTATGAGTTTGATTCCACATGGTACACATCCCTAAATGTAATATGAGAATCACGTTTGATGTACTCATGATTATATTAATTTTTTGGCATGTGTGCAATGTGAATTTAAATATGGCTGCTTGATGGTAGGATCAAGATCTCAAGATCTACCGTGTCCAAAAATGGTACTAAAAGCAATCTCTACCGAATCATTTAAATCAGTCAAGGCATAGGTAGGTGAAACCTAGGTTTAGAGAGACGAATCTTGAGTTGTAAAGCAAGGCCCCACCCTACACATAAAACTTCCAGAACCTGAAATATGGGCTAAAAATATTGCAAGTGAAAAAATCAGATGCTTGAGTCTACACTGCCATGTTAGAACTAGGATGTCTTGAAGCGTATATAGGTACGGTGACAAGCGTATCATTCAATTGAACAAAATCATAAAATAAAGTTCTAACAATTGATAGGACTTTGCTCTGTGCATGATTACACCTTCACCTGAAGCCAAATAGTTGGGTGCCCTTGCCCCTTTGGCAAGTCAAATAATAGTTGAACAAAACAGTATGAACAACACAACAATATAAACTATGAGAATCCATACTCTTTAGATACAATTTCAACTCATCACCACCTTTATGAATTATCGACAGTGTCCACACTACCATAAATATAATCACTTAAAGAAACTTGGGCTAAAAAGAAACAAAAAACTCACCTCCAAGATTTGCTTCACAGGCCACAATTATTCTTGCCGTGATGTATGGTATCCTTGCCCTGTTCGACCAGTTACTCAGATCCATGCGGGTTGTAAGCATCTGACACAAGCTGATCGGAGATTTGCCCAGCTGTTCCCTTTTGGAATCCATCCTATAGGCCAGACTGTAACTAATTTCAATACATACAAAAATGGTTTTTTCTTCATAATAGTGGAAAACCATAAAGGCATTAGTAGTAATATTTGAATTACCTCAAGAAGCTGTTGGTCTGTCCGTTGTTTAAGTGGTCCGATACATCTACAATTATACATATATCCAAGTTCAAAATTATATATCCCCAGTGTATATGGAGGTTAGTATTTACTAGTTTTGATAAGAAAACCACATATTGAATCTATGCATAAACATATCGACATAAATTGCAGGTTTGGTATATAGCATATGAATTATCAACTACATATACGTTAGTATACGTAGGTATATGTTGTAACCTTGGTTAAAATGGCTGGTGAAATAGTATAGGGCTGTGTTTGGGTTAGAGAGCTAACAAATAGTATACGTTATGCTGTAACCTTGATAAAATCTGCTCTGACAGAGAGCAGTTTTATCACTTAAAACAGCTCCCTGCCAGAGCAAATAGGGCGAGGAGCTGTGTTATCAAACATGAAAGCAGTTCTTTGCTGGAGCGAAAGAACAAAAGAGCTGCTCTTTACCCTGAAGGAACCAACCCAAACACAGTCTAAGGAATCAATGATTAAAAATCATTCTGTAATTAAAATTAAACCAAAATTCCAACAGGCTACAAATTGAGCACATGCAAAAGTAAATTTTACTTAAAGGTCCACTCTCGACATTCTTGCATGTGATTTCTGCATTAGATGATAAAAATCAACACAACAACAATGAGAACGAAAAGAATTTGGTTTTTGTTCTTCCATCAAGCAACATGCCTATATCCTGCACTCAAAGACGAATCCAATTAAGAGTCGGGTTTTGAAGTTGTCCAAAGTATCCCACTGAGACTTTAGTTTTTAAGCGGGCCAAAGCGTCAGAGTTTATCATCTACAAAGGAAATTAGGAAATGATGCAATTACTATATAAACAAAATGTCCCATGTAACACACTTAGGCGGTGTTTGGGATTGCTCTTTGGAGGTAAAGAGCAACCCATTTAAAAGAGCAAGTTTAAATTTAACTTTTACTTTTAAAAGAGACCCAAATTCAGCTCTTTCACTCTCCGAAAGAGTTAAGAACAATTACAACCAAACATACTCCCATACTAAAGTGCTATGCACCAAAGCACATACCTACTTTTTGCCTCCAAAGAGCAATCCCAAAGAGTTGCACACAATCAACACATATTTTTCATTTTTTATAACAAGGGTTGCACATGGGAATCACTGTGGGCAATCAATTGTGCCCAGAGAGTTGCACACAATCATAGCGCAACATGCTTTTTGAGGCACCTCAAAATTTGTAAAAGATGAATTTTAGCTCTGTTATCGAGTTATTTATCGACAAAATCATGGACATCATAATGTGAAGTCTATTATATAGTGTTCCCAAAAGGTCGAAAATAAGGTGTCTACCAAGGTTCAAAAAATCGAATTTCGTTTCGATGGGGACTGAAACTGAAATTTTCAACACAGTACATTTACTGAAATAGACTATTACTGAAATTTTCGGTGAGTTATCGTTTTGGTTTCGGTGAGGACCGAAATCGAAACATTTCGACCGAAATTTTGAACCATGGTGTCTAGACAACCTTTAACTTCAATTAAGTTTTCAAATCTTCAACATTTACTCTACAAAAAATAAGACTATTAGGGGCAGTTTTTTGCACCAAAAAACTGAAATAGACTATTAGCGGCAAGGGTATTAGCGGCAACATTTTTATTAATAGCGGCAGTTTATGACTGCCACTAATAGTCTTATTTTTTTGTAGTGTTACCAATCTGACCATCCAACTGTAGAAAAATATTTTGCAACAACTTTGGTATTCAAAAATCAAATCTGCAAAGCATTTATGAAGTTGACATCAAGATTAATAAAAATAATCATTAACAGTGGTTTCCGTGGGAATGACCAGGCCAGGTTCGGTCCGGGCATTAAATGGGTTGAATATAACCGGGTCACTTGGAGCTAGCTCATAACTAGTCCGATTACTAATTGGCCAGGCTGGCAAACGAATCGGGCCAGGCTGGTCTAGCCAATTTATTTTTCACGCTCACCTACCTTAGCTCTTACCCAACCCATGGGCCGCATCGTGGCCCGGACCAAAAATTTTTATATGAAAGAACTCATTTGATTGATGTCGGTTGGCTTTTGGTTGGGCTTAAATGGGCCAATTGTTCCGCAAACTTTGGAAAGTAGCCCATATCCAGGCCGGCTAAGTAATCAGGCTAGGCCGGACCAGCCAACGATACGCAACCCATTGTGGGTTGGGCTGACCTGAGATAGGATCAAGCCCGGCCCATTGAGACCCGAATAACCAAGAACTAGCAAAGAACCCATGCGATGCACGGGCAAAATTATACAATTGCTCAAATTTTAATATTCAAATCTTTTAAATAAATAAATATACATTTTGAACTATGTAGAAAAAGTTTTACCATAAAAATATAGTTACATCTATTTGCACCAACCAAAATTCTAAAACCACCTACCTAGGGCAGGTGAGTAATTTTAGAGTTTTGGTGGGTGTGAATAGAGGTATCCGAAAAAAAAATCTTGATAATTAGCTATCCTTGATTATTTATGAGTTATTCTTGAAAAAAATAAGATTTATTATAATTTCTCTTATTAATATAAAAAATTGCTTTGATATAATTCTCAAACATTTAAACCACAATAAAATAGGTTTTAAAAGTTTTATGTAATAGATGATTCCAGGGTGATTATTGTTATAATCCGACAACTTAATGTTGTTTCCACATGAGACAAAAATTGTAGTTTTGGAAGATTTAAACCATCTGATCTATGGATTACAATATCAACTATTGTTTTTAACTTTAATGGTCGATATTAAAGTTAATCAGTCGAATGGTTCGCATCCACTTATAGGTAGGCTGAGACATGTTTCAAAGACAGATTGCCACTTGGACAATTTAGATTGATCAAAATGTATATCACATGACACAAGGGATAGGTGAGCTGGCCAGGTACTTGCTTCCAAAAGCAAGAGACCTGAGTTCGAATCCCCTCTCCCCCTTGAGGCCACCCTAGAGATTTATATCCTGTGCTGACCCGACATGTGCTGAATTTAGGGTGCCCATGTGCCCCTGGAATTAGGCGGGTGCTCTAAGAGACCTGGATACTCAGGTTATCAAAAAAAAAAAAGAAAGATAAATCAGTATACTTCAATGGTGTGAGATAAAAAGTTTAATTTTAATGGTATTAAATCATTTAACATTATTTTGGTGTTTAAATGTTGACCAGCAGAGTCGAATACCTCCGACAAACATCAAGTCTTATATTAAATTGTGTCTCTATTTTCGTAGAGTATAAGATAATAGACCCAACAGGCACATACACTCATACGACTGAATGTATAATTATTAGGGGTCTCAATGGGCTGCGTTCAGGTCAAGCCTTTAACGGGCAGATTATAATCCTGTCATTTAGAACTAGCACATCGTAGCCTGATTACTAATCGGATGGGGAAAGTCCGGGCCACTTTTTAATCAGGCCAACCTACCTAAGCTCATACCTTGCCCATTTTGGAAAGGGCTAGACTTCGCCTGCAGACAATTTCTATGTAATGTATATATTTTTTTGATAACTTGGGTATCCGGGCCTCTTAGAGCACCTGCCTAATCCCAGGGGTACATGCGCACCCCAAATTCAGGACATGTTAGGTCAGCACAGGATATAAATCATTAGGGTGACCTCAAGGGGGGGAGGGGATTTGAACTCAGGTTTCCTGATTTTGGAAGCAGGTACCTGGCCAGCTCACCTAACCCCTTGAGGTTTATATAATGTATATAGAGATGATCTCAAATGATCAGGTCAGGTCGGATTTAAACGGGCTGATTTTTAATTGGGATTTTGAAACAAGCCCATACCCGGCGCAGCATACTAATTGGCCAGGTCGGGTAAGGCATGTCCGTCTATATTTCAGGTCTACCTACCTTACCCCACACCCGACCAATTTTGGGCTGGGTAGTGCCTGTCCGTTTATACTCACTCCTGACTTACATTTAAACACAAAATTGGTGTTAAATGATCTTACACCATTAAAATTGGACCTTTTCTTATCTCACACCATTAAAATGTAATTATGTCAATTGTCACACTTTATGACGAATCTAGATTTCCCAAGTGACTATCTATCTTGTGAAACACTTGTGTGCATTATAACATGCTATGGAAAAGAACAAAGGACAAAGGTGAAGTATTAACCTGAGATGAGCTTTTGCTTTTCCAAAGCCGCTCCATTAGTTTTACCATGGCACGAAATAGGGAAGGAAGGTGGACTTGATATTTTCATCTTCCCACTCTACTTCCTCCCACCATTCTTTTTTCCCACCAATTTCTCTCAAAGTGTTGTTGGCATTACTACTGCGGTCGAATGGGAGCCTCTTCAAGTTCGGACAGTCCCACACCTTTATAGACTGTAAGGAAGGGAAGGCTATTGTATGCCTACATATACTCTTTAATTCTAGTAGAGCATAAAGAGTTATTGTTTTTAGTCTTGGGAAGGTAATTGAGTCATGTGCTGCTGCTTCAACTTCATCACCTATTATTTCTTCTATTCAGTAGCAATTATGCAACCAAAATCTCTCAAGGTTATGAAGATGTAGAACCCAGGTCACGCTCTTCAACTCAAAACATTCGTTAATGTATAAATCACGAAGGTTTTGTAGGCATCCCCGGCTTACGAAAATAGTCTTCAATTTGTAATTCTCATAGAGGCGAAGAAATTCTAGTTGGGGAAGTAATCGATTCGCTCCTTTCAACTCATCATCAATTATCAACTCCTCCAACTCACGACATTTATAAATGGAAAGTTCTTTTAGTCTCTTCATATTCCGAAAAGTTGTTGGCTGGTGGAAACAAGTCAATCCCTGGCAAGTATCTATTTCTAGGTATCGTATGCATTTGGTAAATATGTGAGAACCAAGAAATCTGTTGAGAGAATCAGAATTGACATTTCTAATGCCAATTTGAAGTTCACTTAGATGTTTCAAGACTTCCAATTCCGCCAACAAATTAACCCCTCTTGCAGCATCATCACTACCTTCCACTTCCCATTGGCTATACTTACTGTCATATAGGTTCAAGACTTGCAACCTTGAGAGCCTTGCGATCATCTCAGGGGGAATTGTTTCAAGACAATGTGTATAACTCAAATTCAAGTACTTCAATTTTACTAGATAAACTAGCTCTCCCGGTAGTGCTACAATGTTTGTATGTGATAAATTTAGATGTCGCAATTCTACCAATTCACTGATCCCTATAGGAAGTTCTTCTAGACGACGAGTATTTGAAAGATCTAAGACCCTAAGAAGAGGCATGGATTTGAAAAAGTTATTGGGGATCCTTTCCAAATTAAAATTTCTTTGGAGCATCAAGGTTAAGAGATTGGGGCAAGTAGGTGTTTCGGGTAGTTCTCCCAATTCATTTTGCATCAACGATATCCTCTTCGTCTCTGCCCACTGCTCAAGCATCAGTGGTTTAGTCAAATGGGCACCAGCTTTCACAATAAACTGATCCTTCCTTACCCCATTTTCAGAAGCTATCCAGAGCGCCATCTCGCGAATAACATCGTGCATCTTCACTTGTGTCTCTTCATTAAGACCGTCTTCCAATAAGCAAGCATTCTTTAGACTTCCGATGAGAGCATGCCCTCAGCCGAAAGGCGTCATCAAGGTCATCACTCTTCCATTATCTAAGAACCCTTCCCCAATCCAATAATCTATGAGTTCAGATTTTTCGATATTATAATCTTCGTGAACAGAGAACAATACAAGAAACACTCTCTCATTATATCGCTGTAGCTAAATTTCAAACGAGATAACACTTGATCTTCAATACCGGAAGTTGCGATGGTGAGCTGCCCAATACTTTTATTATGCGTTTCCACTCCGTGTCTTCTTGCTTTCCATGGCTCGGCCAATGGTGATGAGTGCAAGCGGTAGACCGCACACTTATCATAAGAACCTCGGCAAGTTTTGGTATATCCGGATGAGAATTCGGCCTCTTCACCTACCTTTTCTAAAGATCCCATGCTTCCTTACGTACAAACATTCTACTTTAACCTTCCGGCGAGCTTCCATTAGTCCACATACTTCCTCAGATCTGGTCGTGAATAGCAACTTGGACTTGTTTTGGCTATTAGGAAGAGGAATTCCCAAGTCTTCAAGATTCAGCCTTGCGCAAATATTATCCAACAGTATCAAAAACTTTTTCACCTCTAATTTTTGACCATGGATCTCGATCTCGTGGAAGCCCAACTTCTTTCCAATCGCCAGATATTAACCAAATTTGGTTCTTGCGATGCAACAACCCAAATTACCACATCGAAATAATGGCTTCTTTGGAGAAATTGGTTGTTGATTTTTGTTAGAAGGGTTGTCTTACCGACACCCCCATACCAAATATGCCGATGATTCCGAAATAGTTGTTAGAAGGGTCCACTTCATCTTCTCTAAGGTAACGTAGGACCTTCTGCATCGTTAGATCCATGCCCACAGTAGATGTGCTAGGCATCACAGTCACTGGATCAGGAGGAGGTCTCACCGCGACGTTGCTGAAATCACCATCGTTCTTCACATCTGCAATCTTCTTAGCCACTCCATCGTCCATCAACTCATTCACAACTGCAATCTTCTTAGCAACTCTTTTGCCGAGTTTGTAGCTTGACCAAAAATTCGGATGGCAGTCTCCAAGACATCTTCTCCTTTGGTTGAAAGCATCTTCTATTTGGGTGACTTCGTCTTGTAGTTTCTACTCTTTCAAGCCACCAGTTCACTTGATTTGTGCGCTTCATAACTGTCTTTCAGCAGCATCGACTCTTAGTTTCACATCGTTCTTTGCTGCTATCAATTTTGCCGTAGAGTTTACAAGTGACCCAACATTTTCTTCGAGTTTAGTGATAATTCTTACGCGCCGTGTAATGGATTTGATTAAGCGAAAGAAAATGTCGCTGACAGAAGTCACGAAATTCATGGTGACCGAATGAAGAAAATATACAGAGAGTGAGTTCAGAGAAAGAAAGAGAGAAGCTGCAATTACAAGATGATGACGATGAGAGAGAGATGGCACGATGAATTACGGAGGGAAATTTGTGTCGGAAGAGAGAAATAGATTACATAAGACTGTGGATATGGATTCCACTGATTACATTATGTGATAATTGATGTGGGAGTGAATACAGCTTGTTTAACTGACAATTGCATAAGTGGTATTTGTGGAATTTAAGTACTCATCTGTGTGAGCATACACAAGCGAATGAGTCAATGGAGTTTTAGATCATGGGATGGGCGTACCATCCAACGGTCAATTTTTTACTCCAAAGTGACTTAAAACTCACTTTTGAGAAGCGCTGTATGGTAGATTGTGAGTAACGATCTCTTTATTATCGGATTAAAAGCATTCAATGATATCTTTTGCCCTTTTTTTCCTTCATATAAGCCTTTGAAAATTAAGTAACCTTTTTAGTGGTGGGCCCTGGAACAGAAACAAAAGCGAGGAATCGGAGAGCAAATACTGAGGTATGAAAAAATTTTGGGTAAATATATTGACAGCCACCAATTATTTCTTCACAACCATAGGTTCCCACTTGCGATGCCATTAACTGCTTGCAATCAGACTAGACGATGGAAACTCTCCATCTTTTTTTTTAAATCTTCAAGACACATTGTAGCTTGAGATGAGAGGTGTACCATGATAGATTTTTATTGCACGTTGCATACATCCAAAAAACATAAATTTGATCACAATGTACCATTGAACAAGATTTTCAAGTCACTATTGAGGTGGTGTGGGTCACGTGAAATCAATCGACCAACGATCCTAAGATTTGTTGTGTGAAAGAAAGGAATGGAAAATTATGTCCATCACCAACGGTTTTGTACATGCAAACCTATCTCCTATCGTTGCAGAAAAAGCATCTATATCCCTGCCTTGTTGATAAGCTGAGATGGCCACCTACAGCACTATCCATTTAGGGAGCGGGCAGAGAGAGTTGCCAAATCACCAAGGGCGCCTACATATTGATTGCTTTGAATCACACAATTGAGATAGTTTTTCTTTCCAATCGTCTAAACAATGCATCTTTAGATCATAGTACCATTATACACTTAATTTTTTTCCAATGGGCATACCTCCCGGTAGATGACCTTGAAATCATGTTTGAGCACGATGCGTGCCACATGTTTTTTAAATCACTTGGAAATAATTTTACATGAAATAAAAAATTAACCGTTTGGTGGTACGCCTTTGGTGTTAAAATCCACTGTGTGAACGATTGGTGGTACGCCTTTGATTCAAAGCAGACAATAGTTTTTCAGTGTAAGAGCCCTCGGTAATTTGGTAGGCGAATGAGGTGCCCTAAATAATAAAAAAGTTTCTTACTTTTTGGAAAAAAACTATAGTGTAAAACACATATACACACAAATAATTATATATTTAAAAGGGAAATATCTCAAATCAATCCTGTTAGATTCACTTTTTCCATTAAAGACCCTATATTTTCACCTTTCACCTAACAGACTAGCTCCAAGCGGAGCCAGTTCTAGCTAGCACAATAAGTCTCAAATACCCCTTCTTACACTTATTTTCGTTCTACATAGTTTAAAATTTTAAATATTTGCACTTTTTAAATTATATTTACGCGATGTGAAGCAGCATCTATGCCGTTTGATTTGAAGGCCACAATATAATGATCGATGGTGCCAAAGATTGATCACACGAAAAAATGGCAATATCGCCTGTTTAAAAAAAAAAAAAAATCACCTTTTTAAAGAGTTGATCCCGACTGTCTAGACAGTTGATCCCGACTGTTTGTTTAATTATATATATATTTAAACAGGCGGTATTGCCAATTTTTTGTGCATGTCAATCGTTCGCACCATCGATCTTTACATTGTGGCATTCAAATCAAACGATATAGACGCTGTTTCACATCGCGTAAATATAAAAAAATGCAAATATTTAAAACTTTAGACTATGTAGAACGAAAAAAAGTATAAAAAGGGGTATTTGAGACTTTTTCTGCTAGCTGGAACTGGCTCGGCTTAGAGCTGGTCGGTTAGGTGAAAGGTGAAAATATAGGGTCTTTGACAGAAAAGATAAATCTTACAGGGTCGATTTGGGAAATTTTCCTATTTAAAAACACTGTGTTTAAAATATAAAATAGCCAATATCTTTGATCAATCCAAGTAGTTCGATAATTAAAATATAAAATATAATTACGTTAGTTATTATTAGTTATTATTGACACATGTCCCAGCCAAATAATAACTTACTTGTGAATTAGAGCAGTTTGGTTGGTACACTTTAATATCAACAATTAAAAATATATACACAACGGTTCATGTTAAAGGTACATAAATCCGACAGTTCAAATCCCTATAAGAGTAATTTTGGATCTGTGATAGCTCCTAATATGAGCTAGGGAAATTTACCTGATCGGCTCTGTCAGATACGCCTTTTACGTCAGAAGCCTTGTAGTTTTACCTTTACCCAAACCAACCAGCTCCAAGCCTAGCCGACTCTTAGGTTAGCAAAATGCCCAAATGACTCCCTTTCTTTAACGCACAAAAACATCATCTTCTTCCTCATTTTAATCTGGTACAGTTTTTAAAAGTCAGAGGTGGCGAAGGTGACGGAGTCTTCTCCTCAATCGAAACTATTCCGATCTGCTATTTGGATCGACCCAGATGCAACTTTTTCGTAAGAGACTGTAGCAAATTAGAATAAGGAAGAAGAGGATACACCTATATAATTTAAAATTTTAAATATTTGCATTTTTCTATGTTTACACGACGTGAAACGAGATCTATTCCGATCCAAACTATTCTGAGCTGCTATTTGGATCGACCCAAATACACCTTTTCATCGTGATCTAGCAGTTAAAATGGGGAAGAAGAGGATACACCTATATAATTTAAAATTTTAAATATTTACATTTTTCTATATTTACGCGATGTGAAATGAGATCTATGCCGCTTGATTTAAAGGCTACAATATAAAATCGATAGTTCCAAAGATAGATATGAGAAAAAGGCGATATCGACTCGACATAATATATCGACTCTCTATAATCGATGCAAATAATTTTAGAGTCGTCATCGACTCTATACAGAGTCGCCATCGATTATATAAAAAATAATAAAATAATAATAAAAAATAAAAATTATGTAATCGATGACGATTCTGTACCAAAAATAAAAAATAAAATTTTTTTTTTTTTTTTTTAATGTAATCGATGACGACTCTATTATAATCGATAGCGACTCTGTATAGAGTCGATGATGACTCTGTACAGAGTCGATGACGACTCTTAAAATGATCGGTGCCGACTATGTCCATAGTCGATATCGACTGTGTACAGAGTCGATATTGCCTTTTTCTCATATCTATCTTTGGAATTATCGATTTTATATTATAGCCTTCAAATCAGACGGCATAGATCTCGTTTCACATCGCGTAAATATAGAAAAATGTAAATATTTAAAATTTTAAATTATATAGGTGTATCCTCTTCTTTCTCATTCTAATCTCCAAAAAAATGTATGTCGATCCAAATAATGATCGGAATAGTTTTGAGATTGAGAAGGCGTCACCTTCGTCACCTCTGACTTTTAAAAACTGTACCAGATTAAAATGAGGAAGAAGATGATGTTTTTGTGCGTTAAAGAAAGGGGGTAATTTGGACTTTTTGCTATCCTTAGGGTCGGCTAGGCTTGGAGTTGGTTGGTTTGGGTAAAGGTGAAACTACAGGGCCTCTGACGTAAAAGTTGTATCTGACAGGGCCGGTCAGGTAAATTTCCCTATGAGCTACCACTTTCATTACTTGAATTAAATGTCCACTAAAATTGGAGCATATGCAATAGAGAGGTGCCCCATTATCCAAGCAGTCCTTCATTGGTACTTCTCACCCACATAATCACTTAGAGGAAAAAATTGATAAACTTTAATATCAACTATTAAAATAATATTTTTGTGATAGATAATCTCAGCTTAAACTCGTGATCTTGATGTTGCAACACTGATAAAATAATATGTATAACTATCTATATTAGAGTACATCATTCCGACCATGACATTTTCCATTATATAATTAGTCGGATAAAAATTGGTGTATGGACTAAGGTTTCTTAATTCGCTCACTCACCCAGTGAAACCCGAAGGGAATACAGCGAATCGACTTCGATATAACAAGTGGATTGTCGAATTAATCCATTGCAATTGAATTCCTTTAGGCTGCGTTTGGGATTGTGGATTTGGATTTGGATCTCTTAAATCCAAATCTACTGTTTGGTTTCATATTTTTGTGCTTGGATTTGGATTTGGTAAATCCATCGGAATTTAGAAATCAATGTCTGAATGTAAAAAAATGGATTTGTAAATAACACTTCCTAGGTGTTATTTGAAAATCCAAATCTTACACTATCATATAATTGACTATGTTTTGTAAATAAAAAGTTATTACTCAGTACTATCATAGCTACGGTTCGACCTAATACTCGACCTGCCTGAGCCGATTATTTTTAAGCTTGATCGATCTGGTTGGGTTGGGCATGAGGCATCCCAACCAAGGGTCAAAGGTTGACTTCAAGGTCAAACTTTGATTTTTAATTAAAATTTTACTTTTTATTAAACTGACTCGTACAATTTAATAGAAAAAAAATTCATGTTGATCTATAATGTTATACTAGAATCTCAATTTTTTTAGTCAATAGTTTGACCTTTAGTCAAACTTTGACTTTTGGTCACTTTTGGTCAAACTTTGACTTTTACACAAAATTTATTTTTAATCAAACTCGAAACCTGCTTATAGATGGAGTCTACTATTACATAAATTTATATCGTATTAGTGTAATTTTTCCTTAGTCAAAGCTTGACTTCTTGTCAAAGTTCGATTTTTTATAAAAAGTTATAAATTTTAATTAGTGGATTACTATAGTTAAAAATATTTCTCATAGTTTAATTAGTAACTTTAAAATACATCGCCTTATTTTTAGTGGTCAAAGTTCTTTGACTTTTAGTCAAACTTTGACTTTTACACAAATTATTTGTAGTCAAACTCGAAACCTGCTTGTAGATAGAGTCTACTACTACATAAATTTATATCGTATCAGTGCAATTTTTCCTTAGTCAAAGTTTGGCTTCTTCTCAAAGTTTGATTTTCTATAAAAAGTTATAAATTTTAATTAGCGGAATAATATAATTAAAAATATCTATTATTATTTAATTTTTAACTTTAAAATATATTGTCCTATTTTTATTGATCAAATTTGAGTAAAAGGTCAAACTTTGACTTTTACACAAAATTTATTTTTAGTCAAACTCAAAACCTACTTATAAATAGTCTACTACTATATAAATTTATATTGTATCAGTGCAATTTTTCCTTGGTCAAAATTTGACTTTTTTCAAAGTTCGATTTTCTATAAAAAGTTCTATATTGTAATTAATGGAATACTATAATTAAAAATATGTATCATTGTTTAATATATAACTTTAAAATACATTGTCTCATTTTAGTGGTCAAAATTTGACTTTTAGTCAAAATTTGACTTTAGTCCAATTTTGAGAAATGTATCTTAATAGTAGATAATGCTTATTGCTGTATTATTAGTATTTTGGTAATGAAATTTTTTATCTGTAATCAAAGTTTAATATTTGGTCAAACTTTGATTTTATAACACAATTTTTATTCTACTTATGTAATTACACTTCCATGTTATCAAACAAGAGAAATCAATTTTCAAAATAAAAGAAAAACTGACCTTAAGTTGAAAAATTGAAAAAAATAAAATTATATATATATTCAAAAAAATTCGAAAATAGAGCGATTCTGTTTTGGTTCAGGGGGTGGAGAGTTCGGTTAATCGAACTCAAAACATTTCGGTTCTGATTCGATTTTATGTGAACCGACACCGAAATCGAAATTTTCAGTTTCGATTTTGGTTCGACTTATCGAACTTCCACCCCTACATAGAATGAAGGAAACCAATGAAATATAAATTATTTTTATAAAAAAAAAAAAAAAATCAAATAAAGTATCTATAAATCCTTGGACTAAATCCTAATGCAATGCTTAAACATCCAAACAAGAGATTTGTAAATCCAAATATTTCAAATTCTAAATTTGAAACACCTATATTTGAAATGCTTGGATTTAAAATTCTCAACTGCAAATGTTTGTTCCCAAATACAACCTACAATTTTAAAAAGCATAAAGAGCTGATTGGAACTTAAGGTTTTAGGCAAATAATAAACAATCTTAAAGCTCATCCTTCCTCACCGAATTGGATTCATTCCAAAAAAACTAATAGCGAATTCGAATCAAGCAAATTGGCAAACTAAGTAATGACTACACTTTGTTGTAAAGAGTATCGAATATATGGGCCGTTGGATTGAGAGGACACCCATGATCTAAAGTATCCAAGCAAAAGATATAGCCATAAGTTGTGCAGATAGAACATGAATAGCCATTTGAATGGTCAGGTAGTTGTAGGTGATTGATCCGTACCATTTGGAGATATGGGTAAACCTAAAATACCTCGGTCACCTAAATTCAAGCCAATCAACATTGTTAAGGATAGAATCATTAGCTGCGCTAAAAGAATCTTCCATTGTTAAGGATAGAATCATTACTTGCGCTACCCAATAATTAAACAATTAATTGTTGTACAATTATGAATTGGCAGTAGGTGAACGGCTCGTGGACTCCCTGCACTATAATTGGCATCCACTGTTTAAGAAAGCTTATGGCGAATGCAGCTACCCAATAATTAATTGTTGAACTAGTCAACCGGGCTCCGACTGTAGGCTTCGTCAGGGATTGGTGAAGTAGTCCACGGGTTTGTGAAAACAGTTGATTGCCTCGAAGAAGATGATTCAGATCTTTTTTTTGTCGTAATCTTCCAGGTAACTGATCTTTAGAACTTGATGCACCTATCATATGGCTATAAATTGATTCTAAATGACACATCCCCAAAAAATAATTTCATCATTAGCCAATCATGAGAAGGTGTTCTTAGGTCAGTTTTAGAGATATGTCTTGTGGAATCAACATCTGACCATTAATTAAGTGCGAAAAGATCAGCTACGAAGAAGATTGGGCCAAAAATTGATTTTGCATTGTTTGATTCAAGGCAGTGAGCCCCATCCCCCATAGGTAATTTTTTCGGACAATGATACACAACGGAAAATTTGTTATAAAAAATTTTTTAGGCAGCTTATGTGGCGTGACGTGGCTGGCTGTACACACAATGAGGTCCAAGCACTACAGCCAATCACGTCGCGCCAAATAAGCTATCTAAAAAATTGTCTATTAAAATCTGTCCACTCATTTATAATTTTCCATAATTTGTCTTCAGCGAATATTTCTAAGAAAAAATTGAAGGGGAAAACCTAATGCTTATCTATTGCATATAATTTTTATAAGAAAAATAAATAAATTACTTACTACAGCCAGTCACGTCAGGCCAAATAAGCTATTTGAATAATTGTCTATCAAAATTTGTCCCCTTTTTATAATTTTCCTTAATTTGTCTCCAACCAATCCTTTTAACAAAAAATTGAAAAAACTGAAAACCCATTGCTTATCTGTTACATATAATTTTTATAAGAAAATGAAGAAATTACTTACTACAGACAATCACATCATGCCAAATAAGCTACCTAAAAAATTGTCTACCAAAATATATCCACTCTTTTATAATTTTCCGTAATTTATCTTCACCGAATATTTTTAATAAAAAATTGAAAAATTTTATATTTGAACAATTGAAGAAGGCCAATAATGGACTTTTTTTTGCATTTGTGGGACCTCCAAAAGCATGAGCTGGTTTCTTAAGCTTTATTCATTTGACTAAAGGGATGCATAAAGCAAAAGCCAATGGGACAAAAGAGAATACGAGGGCAAGTGGCGGTTATAAAATGAAAAAGTCTTGGTGTGCAATAATCAATTGCCTCTAGGTGGATAGCTGGTTCCATCATTTCAAGAAAAAAAGAAAGAACGTGGACTTAACCCTCCTGGCCTTCATTTAAACACAAAAATGGTGTTTAAATGATCTTACATCATGAACTATTTAAGATGCGGATTAAGATGAGAGAGACCTGTAGAATCAAAGTGATAGATCATAGATTAAAGTGTAACAGAGTTAAATAATCTAGTCTAAAGACCATAATATCAGTTGTTAGTTTAGATTTAATGGCTGATATTAAAGTTCATCAATTGGATGGTTCACATCCACTTATAGGCATATTTTTTTGGGTTGAGGCATGTTCCAATGATTGATTCCCACTTGGGAAAAATTAGATTGATTATAGATGTGTGACACATGACATAATAATAAATCACACTTTAATGGTGTGAGATAAAAGTTCTCATTGTAATGATATAAGATCATTTAAACACAATTTTTGTGTTTTAATGTTGGTTATAAGCTATGATCCCATAGAAAATTGAAGAAATTTGTTCCTGATAGGTGTGGCCCACTGTGGCCGCCTCATGCCAATTAGACAAATAAAAATGTAGTGTTGAAAGCTTTCTATCCTCCTAATCGGGTGTGCTACAATCCTATGAAAGCCTCCGAATGGTCGACTAGAGAGCAATCCACATTTAGTAAACAAAAGTACACTAATAAGATGGTTTGGTGTTTGGGAGGTTACCATTGTTAAATCTTTTAAAGAAGCAAACAAGATCTAGGCAGAATCGTTTGATCAACATATCTAATGCAGTAATTGTTTAGTAAGATAAATCTTATTTACTTGTCTGGATGATCGCGAAGACATGCTTGATCGGCGAATCCTCGTTATAAGATGACGACCCTTAGAACCAACTACCTCTCTTTCTTTCTATGGGAATAACATTGAGAATAGCCAAAGAGGGGACATTGTCCTCCTTAAATAGACATTGATTAGTTTCCTAGCCCATCAAGGAAACTAATCTAAAGGATGTGTCACATCTATAAAGGGATTACCACAACCCTATAAATAAGGAATTCCACCAGATTGCATGGTGATTCCCATTGTGCCACGTTTAGAAAGTCTCACAAAATCAAGTTTTAGTAATTAAGAAAAGAGGTTAGTGTGTAGGTCACAAATACCCAACAATCTCCCACTTTATCCACACACTACTAAAATATTGTTTTAAATAATTTCATGAATTTGTCATTTTGAAAAGCGGATAGTCATCCTTATAATTTTATAAAATCATTGACTTTCAAGGGACTTTGTACAATATATCATCCCCTCAAGTTCAAGAAACAACTATAATAATGGATTATGAATGCCTATAATGTACCATGCTTTACAATTGACAATAAGGCAGTTCCATGGTCATAAAAATTATCGTTATTAATGAACTCAAGAGTATTACTTGTGGTTTTGTGACACCAGTATATGCACGCTTTAATGCAATCACTTGTGTGCATACCTACATTCGTCCAGCTTCATATCCTAAGGTATGTTATCCTGATATCTTACTGCATATGCCATGTGAAAACCATCACCCAACTATCAGGATAAAAACTATAAAACTGCAGTGCCTAATCACGATAGCCCAAGCTTCCTTATTTGAGCACTTATGCTCCCAGGCCAACATTGCATATGCCAATAATGATAATCATGATAAATACTTAGTTGAATGAAAAACATGCATCAAATGATAATCAAAGATATAAGGAGTGTCGACAATAGAATAGAATAAACATTGTGGAAGAGACTCTCACTCAATTAATGTACTCGAGTATTTCTAACATTCTCATCCAGATCACGTGGGCTAAAAAATCTTTTGTTTGAAACTCCTTTGTGAGATAACTCCCACTCAAACAGAGTCCACAAAAGACTCTAGTATCCCAATCTGGTCACCTCAATTTAAATGAATATTCTAATCATTAATGAATTTGATGTTGTCCTTTATTCCTGACTCCCACTGATTGTCTTATTTTCAAGAAAGTTGATGTAACTAGTCTCAACGGTTGTAATTAAAATAAATTATTTACTAGATAACCATATCCAACACGAATAGAATCCAAAGTAATAGTCAAACTATCACCTAGAGGAGTAAAACTATAAACAACTCTAAGAAGTCTAATATTAGCAATAAAAATTTGTCTAAAAGACTGAATAAAAGTTCAAAATTCCTCCTCATTGCTAAAGAATAGCTTTTCATTCAGTTTGTGGCTCCTCGTGCTGCTTCTGCTGATTAGCCTCTCCTTGCTGCTTCTTCTTCATAACATTTTTCCATAAATAACAATCCTTCTTGAAGTGACCTTTCTTTTTACAGAAATGGCAGCCATCGTCGTTATTGTTCACAAGAATTTTCTTCTTGAAGTCCTTCTTGTTCCCTTTATTTGTGAAGTGATTCTTTCTTTGACCCTTTTTCTTAAAATTTTTCTTATGAGCAGGATTGTAGGCAAAATGAGCAAACTCGATCTTATTGTCCCGCAACCGTTGTTCTTCTGTTACACACATTGAGATCAGTTGGTTCAAGTCCCATTTTTCCTTCTGGGCATTGTAATTCACCTTAAAGGTATCAAATTAATTTAGAAAGAATGCAACAACTAAATGTACTATAACTACTTCCTCAATGGGAATACTTTGCTCCTTGAGCTTCATTGCTAACATAGAGATCTTGAGAATGAACTCTCTCACACAACCATTACCATCATAGCGCATGTTCACAAACTCCACAAGATAACTATATTACAGAGATTTAGTAGACCCAATAAACTGATCCTCGATGTTTTTCAACAACTCGCGTGCTGTGTCAGTAGTCTTAATACCACAACGGATGACCTCACTCATAGAGGCTTGAATAATCATGATGGACATATGATTTGCCTTCTCCCACTTGGCATGCAGAGCTTTTTCAAACTCTGAAGAGTTATCGGTAGGAGTTACAGGTCTGTTTTTTGATAGAACAAAGTCATAATCTAGGTAACCAAGGGTCAAATTCAGACCCATTCACCAAGTGAAATAATTAGTACTATTGAGCTTTTCAATGCTCGCCATCTATTGTTGCAACAGTGATCCGTCCATAGCTACAATAACATAGATCATTGTCAGCACACGTTCATTTAGAACTTTATATAATTTGAGTTCGTACCTGGGGTCAAGGTCAAATCAATCAAAGTATATTAGCCATGTACAAACCATCAACTCTGAGGGACAAACATGACTCATTGTCTCAGCATCACCTCAGGGCAGGAGCTTTGACCTATTATATGTCTCCCTAGTTCGTGCCCGTAGACACGCATAGACCTAGTCATTTGTGTTTTGGTTTGATCCAAGCTAGTCATTAGCTTAGGCCAGAAGTATCGCTCTTCTCTCACCTAGACACACATAACTATTCTATCCATTCTCCTTTCGTGAGTTTTCTAAGTCAGCTTTGGCCAGAAGTAGTAGCTCACGAAAGTGAATGCTTTGGCAATCTTAATGAGATGATTGTCTCAAAATTCAAAGATAACGTAACCTCCATAGGTCGGTCACCTTTGGGCAGACTACACACCTACTTTGACAATATTTCTCTGAACGACTGCTTTACCGGTCTTCCTAAACCCCTTTATAGGAAGAACCTATCTCAAGGCATTCTATTATGTCATTGGTTCAAGGTTTCATACCCTAAATACGTTCACATACCAAGTTTAGGGAAAGTAGAGTCATAAAGTAAAGATGCACATGCAGTAACCATGAACAATAACATGATAGTGTAAGAGATTTCATACAGAATATTCAAAAAGGTTCAACAATGTATTTGGAATAAAAATAAATTTATTAACCTTTGACTGGAATATTCATATCTAAAATAGTGTCAAATAGTCCCATAAACTAATCCAACGTATATATCTCGTTGAGTAGACCAAAATCGATAGGTCATATGCGCGAAACAGAGTTGTAAAACTCCAGATATCGTGTTTTAAAGTTTGAGCCCGAAAACAGTTCAGTCTGATTGCAGAAATAAGTTCTGAGTTTAACAATTTTGTCTGCAGCCGGCAGAAGCAGTGCAGTATGGTGGCTACAAACAAAACTTGAATAGAAGTGGTTTGGGTCGTGGGTCAGTACACGGGTCATGGGCCGGTTCATGGACCACATGGGTCGGACTGTGTGCCGGGTCACTGGGCCGGTGCATGGGTCACATGGGTCGGGCTGGGGGTCTGTACCATGGACCACATGGGTCGGACTGCGGGTCGGGGCATGGGCCACATGGGTCGGGCTGCAGGTCGGGTCAGGTGCATGGGTTGGGTACTGGGCCGGGGTACCCGGGTCAGGTGAGCCGGTAACGGACCCGACCCGGCCCTAGGAACCCCTACCGTTCATCTTCTTCTTAAAGAGAAAGAAGAATTTACTTTTCTTTTATTATAAAAACAGCAGTGATAACAACCAGTCCTCAAGGGACTTGAACCCGCCCGCTCAGGAGTCACTGGCGCCGACGGTCCGATGCGCCGTCCGGTCGGCCCCAGCGCCGGCCATCGACCGGTGTAGTCCGGTGGCCAGACAGTGTCGGACCGTCGGTCAAAGTATTAATATTTTTTTTTTAAAAAAATCTGTTGCAAGCAGCAACAATGTAGCCCAAAAAAGGGCTTAGATCTGTCCCATTTCGGTCACCGGACCCGACGGTCCGGTGTGCCGTCCGGTCGGCCCCTGCGTCGGCCGTTGACTAGTGCCAGTCCGGCGGCCGGACGGTGCCGGACCGTCGGTCCAAAATTTTTTTTTTGTTTTTTTTTTAATTGGCAGCCACCAAGAGTTTACAATCTGACCCATCACCGGTCTCCGGCGCCGACGGTCCGGTGCGCCATCCGTCGGCAGTATCGGTGGTGGCGGACATTTACGGAGACTTGAGACTTCACTAACGAAATATATATATATATATATATATATATATATATATATATATATATATATATATATATATATATATATATATATTTTGTGTGTTTAATGGATCAAGCGAAATTAGCCAACCAATGGCTCTGATACCAATTGTTAAATCTTTTAAAGAAGCAAACAAGATCAAGGCAGAATCGTTTGATCAACATATCTAATGCAGTAATTGTCTAGTAAGATAAATCTTACTTTCTTGTCTAGATGATTGCGAAGATGTGCTTGATTGGCGTATCCTCGCTATAAGATGACGACCCTTAGAACAAATCACCTCTTTCTTTCTATCTCTATTGATGGGAATAACATTGAGAATAGCCAAAGAGGGGACGTTGTCCTCCTTAAATAGACATTGATTAGTTTCCTAGCCCATTAAGGAAACTAAATCTAGAGGATGTGTCACATCTATAAAGGGATTGCCATAACCCTATAAATAAGGAATTCCACCAGATTGCATGGTGATTCTCATTGTGCCACGTTTAGAAAGTCTCACCAATTCAAGTTTTAGTAATTAAGAAAAGAGGTTAGTGTGTGGGTTACAAATACCCAACAACCATAACCTTTGATCGCTTTACAAACCCAATCAAAATAAAAAATTTCAATTTTTGGTTCGATTTAGCCCGAACCAAAATTGAAACAAATCGTTCTACTTCTGTTCTTTCTTTTTTTCTTTTCGTTTTCAATTTCCCAAACCCAAACTGAAAAATATCTATTCGGTTAAGTCTCATTTTTATTTTTTTATGTTTTCTAATTTGTTTCTGTTTTATAATGCTAGCTAATCAGTTTTCAATTTGTTCCACCCAAAACGGAAACTGAAATGATATTGGATTGGTTCGGTTCAGTTTTGAATCGGTTTCGATTTTTCGGTCGTTGGGAACACGTAATGCTTGCTTTCAAGACCAAAAAAATATAGCTTTTTGGACTGATTGTTTGAGATCTATGGGATGTAGAGTACTGAAGTTTGGATTCGACAATCATCTAAGGAGTGTGAAAGATTTGGAAAAGATTTGTTAGTTATTTTATCATAATCATGATAAAACCTAAATGTGCTCCAAAGAAGTGTTAAAATGCTAAGTAGATTCAATGTCCTTGTCGGTTGGAAGGACGTCCGTGATTGAACTCACGGACATCTGTGGTAACAGACATCGGTGAGAGATTCACGGACGTCCGTGTCCCGATGGAGGGTTAGTGATTTGGTAAGTAAGGCTTTTGAGGGAAAGATCTTCAATTTCAAAAATCTCTTAAGAGTTCCCCATTTCCTTTATTTTTGAGATATTTTGGTATTATTCTAAATTGATCTAAATCTCAAAGAAAATTTTGCTTCTGTGATCTAAGGTTGAATTAGTTATGTTTCAAATTTATTGTTGGCACATGTGAAACGAGTGGACCATCATGAGAGATGACGGTTGAAGACGATAACTTTACACTGTGAAAGGGACAATCGTGGGAAGCAATCGTTGTCAGTGAGATGAGTGATAGAGCGTTTCATTCATAAGCACTCTAAGAAGTTATTTTTCATAGTGGATTGCTTGCCTTGGATCTAAGATAGATCCCGTGATTTTTACCTGTGATAGGGTTTTTCACGTTAAAATCGTCTGTGTTCATCTTGTAGTGGTGATTGTATCTTTATATCGACAATAATATTTTATCGCGAGTTACATCATCGATTACCCCGAAATTTCAATTGGTATCAGAGTCAGTACACTTTGTTTGATTCTCACGAATTGAGTGTAATGGCCAACTAGGGGAATCATGATCTTTCTAGGAAGTCTTTAGTTTATTTGATCATACTTGGCAAATCAGTTAGGGGGAGCAATAGAGTTGTAATTTTTTCATTGCATATTAGATTGATGTATATGACTTATTTAAGAGCTAATATGATGTATTTTTTATTTTTTTATTAAGTCCTTGTTAGTCAGGTTTTGTCATGATTGTAACATAGGGGGAGATTGTTAGTTATTTTCTCATAATCATGATAAAACATAAATGCGCTCCAAATAAGTGTTAAAATGCCAAGTAGATTCGATGTCCCTGTCGGTTAGACAGACGTCCATGACTGAACTCAAGGACATCCATGGTAACGGATATCTGTGAGTGATTCACAGACGCCCGTGTCCCGATAGTTAAGAGAAGTTAATTATTCACGGACATCCGTGAGTGATTTACGGACGTCCGTGTCCCGACTGTTAAAAGGAGGGCTAGTGATTCGGGAAGTAAGGCTTTTGGGGGAAAGATCTTCAATTTCAAAAATCTCTTCAGAGTTCCTCATTTCCCTTCTCTTTGAGATATTTTGGTATTATTCTATATTGATCTAAATCTCAAAGAAAATTTTGGTTATGTGATATGAGGTTGAATTTGTTATATTTCAAATTTGTTGTTGGCTCGTATGAAACGAGTGGACTGATGAGTAGTGAAAAATGATGATATTTCACCCCTAAATACCAATATTTAGTCGTCTGATGAAGGCTATCTGATGAGAATTATTAGATTTGAAGTGTTTCAGGTAAATACAAGCCAAGTGGAGAAAACAGCCCAAGAATTCTGAAAATAATGTCAAAACACTGCAACTTTGGGTCATCGAGAACTTGGTGTGACTTGCAGCTCAATTTGGACCTTCACGACGGAAGAATTATGAAATTGTCAAAATACAAACGTTGTAGATCTTTCTGTCAGCTTTCCAACGGCATAAGAATCATATCAATCCGAGTTTGGGACAAAAAGTTATGGCCAAAATACTGAAGCAATATCTAATGCAAAAGTGGGCTAGAATTCACGAATTTCTGGGAGCTCGATGCATCGACCCTTTTGGTTGATTAATCGTGGACAAAAAGAGTCTGACACGGAATTGACTACTTTAAAGCAGATTTTTAGTCTCTTTTGCAGGGTCGATGCATCGACCCTGACTTTTCGTGCCAGGGGACTTCCGCGATTGTGAATCTATTTAAAGCAGATCAAACACTTCAAGTTGGATATAAGAAATTAGGAGATTAAAGAGTTAGTTTTAATTTTTAATTTTCATAGTTAGACATAGAAATAGAGAGTTTTTATTATTCCTTTTTGAGAGCTTTGTTCTTTTAATTTTCAGTATTCATTCCTTCAGTTTATTACTTTTGTTCAGTTGATTCCTGCATTAATTTCGTTCTGAAGATCATCGTACTTTTGGATCAAATAATTTTCTAGTTGATGTTTGAGGTATTTTTAATTCATTAAATTAATATTATTTTCCCTTATTTATTT
Organism: Chloranthus sessilifolius; assembly: GCA_021018995.1. NCBI lineage: Eukaryota > Viridiplantae > Streptophyta > Magnoliopsida > Chloranthales > Chloranthaceae > Chloranthus > Chloranthus sessilifolius. The sequence continues at coordinate 115,550,890 of CM037585.1, forward strand.
ATTTATGTCATTTAATTACAATATGTGTGGCTAAATTCATAGGGATGAGGATCTAATGATTCCCATTCGAGGGATGTATTTTTAATAATATAAATTTAGGATTAAAATATGAGATCTTATTTTATGGTCGTTGTGTTATCACGAACGGATGAAATCCCCGCCACTAACTGGGATCGCATGTGCCGAGCCATGTCCGGGATCTCAGATCTGTGACGGTAATTTTATCCAATCATTGTTATGTGGTCTTTTTGCTTTCATCGTGTGGATCTAATTACGATTATGATCTGAGATCGAGTGTGCCGAGCCATGCCCTGGATCTTGGATCTGTAATAGTAAGTTTATCTTAATTACTCTCTAATCTGAAATCAAGTGTGCCGAGCCATGCCCTTGATCCCAGATATATATATGAAAATCATCTAAGTCCTGATTGCAGGGATGCAACGTGGAACCTATCGGGGTTTCGACCATTTATCTTCCATAAAATATGTGTTTCGATGGTATATCTCATAGTTTAATCCTTAGATTTATATTATGGGAAGAACATACCAAAGATGGGAGGATTTAGTATCTTCATCTTTATCTTTACTTTTGAATTATCAGTTAAGTTTTAGTTTGTAGTCAGTAATTGTCTTCTCACAAAATTAATTCATAAGACTGGTTTAACTTGATGTGAATTTTTATTGTGATGTTTTACTCGCAAGTGCACGAATCGGATTGTATATAGTGGGTGCAGAGTACGAGATCGTTCCCATGAGGACTAATTTTGAAAGATCTAAAAAGACAAGACAATAACTCAAGAAATCCACTAAGATTTAACAGTATTCTACCAGTCCTATGAATTTAGCCACACATGCTGTAATTAAATGACATAAATAAATAAGGAAGGGAAAATAATATTAATTTAATGAATTAAAAATATCTCAAACTTTAACAGAAATTACTTTGATTCAAAAGTACGATGATCTTCAAAAACGAAATTAATGCAGAAATTAACTTGAACAAAAATAATAAACTGAAAGAATGAATACTGAAAAATTAAAGGAACAAAGCTTTCAAAAAAGAAATAATAAAAACTCTCTATTTCTATGTCTAACTATGAAAAATAAAAACTAAAACTAACTCTGTAATCTCCTAATTAATTATTATCCAACTCGAAGTGTTTGATCGGCTTTAAATAGCACCCCAGTCGCGGAAGTTCCCTGGCACGAAAAGTCAGGGTCGATGCATCGACCCTGCAAAAGAGGCTAAAAATCTGCTTTAAAGTAGTCAATTCCGTGTCAGACTCTTTTTTTCCTCGATTAATCGACCAAAAGGGTCGATGCATCGAGCTCCCAGAAATTCGTGAATTCCAGCCCACTTTTGCATCAAATATTGCTTCAGTATTTTGGCCATAACGTTCTGTCCCGAACTCGTATTGATATGATTCTTATGCCGTTGGAAAGCTAATAGAAAGATCTACAACTGTTGTGTTTTGACAATTTCATAATTCTTCCGTCTTGAAGGTCTAAATTGAGCTGCAAGTCGCACCAAGTTCTCGATGAGCTAAAGTTGCAGTGTTTTGACATTATTTTCAGAATTCTTGGGCTGTTTCTCTACTTGGCTTGTATTTACTTGAAACACTTCAAATCTAATAATTTTTATCAGATAGCCTTCATCGGACGGCTAAATATAGGTATTTAGAGGTGAAATATCATCAATTTTCACTACTCATCACACCCCCAAACCTACACTGTGACGACCCGACTTTTCCAATCCCTAAGGTATAGGAAAGGCCGGTTCATCAACTTATTGATTTCTCAATAAGCCGTAACAAACAGAAGCCGGCAACATAAACAAAGGTCTAAAGACAGAGGCAACATTGTTAATCCAAAAATAAAAGCTTCATATAACAAAATTAGATATATCACTGTGAGGAACCAAAAAGAACCACCGGTGATGGCCAATCTGATCACCTAAATAGAGGTTCACAATAATGGTTCCTAAAGTGATATCAAAAGAACAAAATTAATAGCCTAAGGCTCAACAGTACAAAAATAATATTCAGACAAAATACCAAAAATACAAAATCTCAGATCACGGGAAGAACTCCTCTGCTGGTATGTCCAAATCCTCCTCGGGAATGTAATCGGAGTCTTCCGGATCCTCTGACCCAAGGTCAAAGACTGTACGATATTAGAGGGTGAGCTAATGACCAAGCTCAATAGGGAAAGACAGATCTATTTGCATTTCTTATAAGTAAAGGTTTTCAAAAGACGAATCGGATCAAATATGATTTTTTCAATGATGCTTTTCAAATTAAATTCCGCCTAATCACGAGTCACAACTGATCATAAAATCTAAAGTATTCAAAATGTTCTGATTTAGCATGCTTCTTGTCTTAAATTTATAACTTAATTTTATCTCCCAAACTTCCTATACCATGAGAGTGGACTACCTGACCGATGGGCAGACCCTACTGACCATCGTCGTTCATGAACCCATTTCGAAAATGCAACAAGCCCCTACGCTATGAGGGAAACTTGCGCCAAAATTTTACCGTCAACACGGTTGGTGGAATCTAGGGCATCGTACTTATGAACCCAAAATCAAATGCAAATGCTAACACATATCCAAGCTTATTATTCATATCATATACTGATTTTTCAGAGTTCTGATTCGAAGTTCTTATTCACAATTTAACTGAGGTTCTGATTCAAATTTAGCTGAGGTTCTGATTTCCAATGATTCTTATTTATGACAAGGTTTACAAATTTTCGGATTGTATCATATGTTCAAAGTTTTAATTTCACTGTGTGTAATGAAATTTCTCTATTTCATTCTTCTAAAATAACATGATTTATGACAGTTTATGCTTATAATTTATGCAAATAAAAATTAGGATTTCCCTACCTTAACCAAGACAATTCAAAGGCATGCACAAGCGGTCCTCTCCATGGACTCCCAATTGACCAAAACCTACATATATTAACACCCTAAGTGTTAATATACAACCCAAAAATTAATCCAAAGGCTCACAAAACAAAAATCCAATCAAAAATTTAAAAGCCAGAAGCTGGACAGAATTCGACCATCGATTTCAAATTCGATGGTCGATTCTAAAATCGACCATCGAATTTCAGAACCCTGTTTTACAGCTTAAATTCTGATTTCGACTGTCGATTTCCAATTCGACAGTCGATTTCCAATTTCGACAGTCGATTTTAAAATCGACAGTCGAATTTCTCAGGCTCTGTGGCTGTAAATTTTAACATGCCCGGATTCTTTTTCATATTTTCTACACAGCCATTCCGTCCTTTCTATTAAATCCAAATCTTAATTTCTTAACAAAAAACCCAACAAATTTGTATAAGGAGGTTTCAAAACATACCTCTTGTAGTTTAAACCGTTGATTCCAAGCTCCAAGCTCCAAGTTCCATGGTTCAGATTTTCACTTCAGTCCATCATAAAGAAACGACCACAGCCATCAGATCACACAGATTTTCTCACTCTCCACATCACTCTTCTCTTTCAATATATCAAACTGATCCTAAGACAATTTCAAAGCTAATCAATGGTTGAGATGTGAAGAGGAGGTCTCAATCTCTCTAGATCTAGGATCAAACGAGCAAGGTCTTTAGAAGCTTAAATTCCAATGAGAGCGGGAGAGTTAATCTTCTCTTGCACTCTCTCTCTCTTATAACTAAACCTAAGCAACTATAATATCTAGATTTTTGTATTTGCAACTTATCCACTTAAGTTGAGAACATATCTAGTGTTAACCACCAACACCAACCCAATAGTATAAGTCATCGATTTCATGACTTGCACACCTCTCGAGACCAAATCCTTTGGCCATTAGTCTTACCATAGCCTTAGCTTACCAAAAGTCCAAAATATTCTACAGTATTTTCCGGGCACGCTTACCGAGGTAAACGAAAATATGCCGAAATATCAGGGATATTACATACACTTTGCTAGTCCTCGAGCAAAGCAAACTAAAGAAAAATAAATGCCACTTTCGTAGGGAGCACGATTGCACTTATCATGTGCAACAAGCCTTTAAACCCCTAGGTGATATCTAGTGGAGGAGTTGTGTCTCCTGAGGGTTTACAGTGAAGTTACCCACAAACTTCAATACATTTTTGAAACCATCGATAGAATTGAGTTTTCAAAACATGATTTTGATAACATATATACCATTCAAAACTCAAAATCATTAATCAATTCAACATGCGAATCCTCAATTTTAAATAACAATGTTATACTAATCAGACTAGTATCCATTCAAATTAGTCTAATACTCAAATCGTTAGATAATTCATCCATTCATGCCTAAACGTGAAGTGTGTTCATTACCAAACCAAAATTCATCCATCTCAGAATTAGTTCAAACAGGAAACCGTCGGACCTGTTGTTTAGACTCAATCCTCACTTTAGGTATACTCTCAAAATATAAAGACACCGATGATGGATAAGTTTTCGCACACATGTGAGAGATCAATACAAAGCAAATTGAAAAGTCTCACATGATGAATGAAACACGATGTAATCAATGAACAAAAATAAATCTCATAAAAAGATACTTGTATATCCTAAGCATATCATATCAAGTGTCATAAGTATCACATATTTACTCTCCACAAGGCAGTTACCAATGTAAGATCAGATCATGAAGGACTTTTTAGGGTTGTAATGGGGCTCAGAAAAGGGTAAGTACGAGTTGGAAGTTGGGATTCAAAGTTTTCTGAGAAATCAGAAAGGAAACACCTTTTTGATTTTTTTTTTCTATTTCTCTTCTCTTTCTTTTCACTCATTTTCTTCTTTTAAATTTTATTTTCTTGAAGCACCTCATATATTTTTTTATTGTTCTTCACAGTTTTCTTTTTCTTTTTCTCCCCCCTTTTTTTTTTTTCTTATTTTTGCCATACACTCTCAGTAAACACCACAACTCGGTATCTCTCCACTTACCCTCTTTTCGTTCATTCTCATCCCTCGTTCCTAATTTCTCAGAAATAAGAAGGGTAAAGCTGAATTTTCAGAAATGGTAAAGGGTTAAAGGTTAATGTAGCTTATCGAAGAATGTATTCAGGTAAATTTTTCAATAGGCACAAAGGGGTACTAGAAAGATAAATTTATATAAGGTGGGGTATTTTAAGCACAAACGAGCTAAAGATGGCCTTCAATCATGTCCTTAAAAGATGGTAACCTTGCCTATTTGTTTTGAGTAGATATGCAGTACATTCTAACATAATGATATGAATTTGATTTCATGTAAAGTCACAAGCCAAAGTAAAGTGTATGAGATCATGCAAAATAATTCGTATTCAAAGAAAACTTTGAGTTTATGTATTCACTCATCAATGACGGGAAATTAGCTCCAAAGCTCACTGGGTTTAGTCTCCAATAAGAACTTAAGATTTAACGTTCAAAACAGTTCATCGATTTCTAAGTCTTAGCTTGGTATAAGTGTAAAAATTCTAAGCATGAATATCAAAATTACCCATAAAATATCACATTAAGCTTCCTTATCTTAGATACAAGTAATCTGAATATGACATCAGTATTCTCAAAATTAAATTCACATGCATCATCAACTAAAGTTTGAAAACAATCACAAAATAATGTGCATGATGATAAAATTTTTGTTTTTTTTTTTTGTTTTTTTTGGAAAATAAAAAATATGTGATGCAAAATAAATAATCATACTCCCAAACCGAAAGATGACAATGTCCTCATTGATTGAAATAAGTATTGCACCCCCAAACCTGTTGAAAAGTACCTCAACACGAAGATCAGGTGCAGAGAATATGTGCATCAAATTGGAACATGACCAAAAGTTTATTGAAGGGAATAAAGGTACACTATTTAGGGAATTAAAAACAACTTAAACAAAACAAAACAAAACAAAAAGAAAGAAAAAAAACTAATAAATCCTAAATCCTAAATCCTAAACTAAACATGAATCCAACTCTGTTAATTATTGTTAGGCGGACCCATCCACCTAGGTTCACTTAAATTGATGTTCTTAGGCACAGGGAACAATTTCTCCCAAAGATCAAGCGGAAATTGATGAGACACCCCCGATGATATGGATGGAGGTGGTGATGCGAAAGTAGGAGATGGAGATGGAGGAGATGGTGACGGAATCACATCAATTATCCCGATATCAGTATCGATGCATGGTGTAGGAGATGTGGAACGATTTACCTTTTTTCTAGATGGTTCTCCCCAGGAATGAATGATCATTGGATCGAGGTCGATGATTTCAACATTGCTAGGCGCAAAAGGGACCGTCCGATGAGAGCGGCGCTCCCGCTTTTTAGCAGTCTCCTCCATCTTTGATAGCCGTGCTCTTGTGAGATAGAACCGTCGGGCCATGAGAAAGTTGTGCAAGATTTAATGGAAAGTGAGCTTAAGGGTGAATATAAAGGGAAAAATTATAGAGTTGGAGGAGGAGTGGAAAGAAGTGTCCCGCAAAAAAAACAACAATGAAAAGTGTGGCTTTACGCTCAAGGGATCCCAAAGACGGAAGAAAAGTGGGAAGTTAGAGTCCCAATAGGAGTCCGGTCCCCAAAAAACCAAAAAAGGTTGGGGTCGATTAATCGAGCCTGGAGGTCGATGTATCGACCCCGGGGGAGGGTCGATTAATCGACAATGGGGTCGATGCATCGACACCCAAAAAAAAAAAAAAAAATATATATATATATATATATATATATATTTTTTTTTTTTCTTTTTTATTTTCGAAAACTGTGGGTCGATTAATCGAGTATAACCCTCGATTAATCGACACCAAGTCGGCAGAGAGGTGAAAATTCGCATATTTTGTTATTTCAATATTGTTTTTCACTCCTCTAAATGCAACAGGTAATCTGCAAAAATATTGGCAATCCCAAACAGATTAGAAAACACACTATTTCATTGACAAGCATGATGATTATAAGGACACTTCTGATTTGATACCTAAAATAAACAACCTAAACTAAAGAAAGAAAAATAACATAAAACGAAAAATCCTAATCCTAGACTAAACAAACTAATAATCCCCATCCTCTTCGGCTTGGTGGGCCCTGGCGCACATCTCATCATAACTATCAAGCCACATGCGCTGCTCGATCTGATGGACCAAGATCATAGTAGCTTCGGCGCAAGATTGCACCATGTTGCCGCTGCTGCTCCTCTTGTAAAGAGTTAATTTGGGTTTGGAGCGAACCAAGAGACACACCCTCCTCGGGTCCCTGATCAAAAGTGTGATGGTCGCCCTGGCGCAGGCGTGCGTAAGAGCAAAGTTGGTCGCATTAACGGGGGCATCAGGGACATTTCCCAAGAGATGCATACTGCAGTTCCATTGGGTTGCACCATAACGATAGAATGCGAGGTCCCCGATATCATCATCCTGGTAGAACGGGAAACGAAGGAAATTAAGCAATTTCATAATATAATGAGGGAAGTAGATCAACGGGGCTTCACCAGTGGCAGGGTTGGTGAGATCGTCATGGCATCGCCACATGCCATCATGGAGAATCTTGGGCACGTTGATCCATGAATTTCGATGGGCACCATAAAGCGCCTGAACCCGATCACCGGTGCGCCAAACGTGTACAGGGGCGTAGATTGCTGCACCACACAATCCCAGAACAAAAGCGGGCACGGTAACGCCGATCGCCTAGTGGCGACTCCTGAAGAAAATATGTCGCGGCATATATCATTGATTATATCCTCCTGAGAATCGTCGAGCTCTTCACCCAAAGTGTGATTGTGAGGGCCCTCGCATGAAATGTTAAAAACCTCCGCAATGGTGTGCGGATAAACCGGGCGCGACCACCCATCGATTGAAACAGTGAAGTGGGCGGCGACTTCATTCTCGACCAAGGCGGCCACCCATGCCATGTTCTGATAGAATAACCGAACGACACGTTCGGACACTTTGATCACAGGCGGAGTGAGGAGAAAATGGACGTTGAGAGCCATTGCATAGGCGAGGGAAACGGCGCAGACAGGCAGGGCTTGAAATATCGTGAGATCGAAAACATATTCGGAACACAGGTCTCGGGTCGCGAAGCGACCACTTGGCTGCTCACGTGGATGACCTGTAGGACGTTGGGAAAGTCTTTGCGACGCGGCAGAGGTCGAAGCCATGATCACACTGTCGGAATGTCGGACGCAGTTAGGGGAAAAACAGGATACAACTCGAATGAGAATCGAAGAGAGACTGCCTTAAATAGGTGCAAAGGCGTCCTCTCGGGACAGACACACCTCAAAATAGTCGATTAATCGACCCTAGAGGGGTTGATTAATCGACCCCATTAGAAAAAGGCGCGTTATAAGTCCCGACGCATGGAGACACGCAACGTCTTTAAGTGAAAAGACGCAACGTCCGGAAGTGGAAAAATCAATTAATCGACACTGGCCGTCGATTAATCGACTTAAATCGAGGTAGTAAAAAACAAAAACGCATGCTCCGAAATAAAAGTCGATTAATCGACTCATTATGAGTCGATTAATCGATTCCAAATAAAGCAAAACTAACATGACTCGAAAAGGCAGCACAATTTTCAATGCGGATTAGTCGATGCATCGATTCAAGGAGTCGATTAATCGACTAATCAAAATGTCAGGCCCCCATAACTGCAGTCTCCTTGAAAAAGGAGACTCCATAATTACTGTCGATTAATCGACATTAAGTGGTCGATTAATCGAGTGGAAGGGTCAATGCATCGACTCCAAATTTTTTTTTTTTTTTTTTTTTTTTGTATATCAAAAAGAAATTAACCGAAAATGCAGACTGCTTTGAAAAAGAAAACAGTCATAATGACTGTCGATCAATCGACTAGCAGGAGTTGATTAATCGAGGGGTAGGGTCAATTAATCGACATCCAATGTCGATTGATCGAGATTATTTATTTATTATTTTTTTTTTTAAAGAAAAATTACGAAATTAATCTACAAGGTGTAAATTCATTCCAAGTCCACCAGGATCCCAAATCTTCATGAAAAATTTTCTAAGCAGGATCAGCGATTTATTTAATCGTCTCGGTATTTCTCTTTCCAAGTACTTAGTTACATCCCCATGATGTGCCCAAGTGCCACCATTATGATCCATCTCTACCCTGTACTTGACATTCCCAAAATCACACTCCGGATTCAAACCCATGAATCTTTTTTCGGCATTCTGTTGATTATCTATGTCTTCAACGAATGGGCAACAGATTTGAAATTCCTCTTTCTTCCCTAAACCGAATTCACACTCATCGGAAAAAGTTATGTTTCCCTTATCAGGTGTTGTAAGGGTGGCATTTTCTTTTTCTCTCATCTCAATTTGATTCTCAATTCTCCCCTCGACATAAGTATCGTTCCATTCCATTTCCTCTTCTTCTTGCACTTGCACTACCTCAACGCTCGTTATGTCATTCTCAAGCGTAGTGACCAATTGGTCATCCTCATATTTTTGAACAAAATCAGATGAGTCCTCTTGAAGATGTTCTTTATTCCGATCGGTATCATTGAGGGACTCCTCTATTTCATCTTTCCTTTGTAAGTACTCAATCATCTGACTAACTTGAGATTGTATCCTAGAAATTCTTTGAGTATTGGTGTGCACCAATCCTTTTAAATATTCTAAGGAGTAAGAAGAATTTTGGGTTGGTTCATATGATTTTGTGTCTTGAAAGTATTGAGTTTGCTGTGAAAACTCATAATGAAATTTGTTGGGATAAGAATTTTGATCATTGTAAGGCATCATATCACACATTAGAGGTTGATTAAGACCCCTCATATCATTAGATTGACTCTGCCAGTCATGAGTGTTCCAAACAGGATTTGACTGGACTTGTTCAGGGTAATAATTTGAGTTGTTCAAGGGACACATAGGTGAAATGTGCATCGAATGTCCACAAATAGCACATGATTTTAGATTGAATCCATGCATTGACATGATTTCACCAATAATACCAATCTTTTTTCTTCTTTTTTTTTTCAAAATTTTATTTATTTATTTATTTATTATTATTATTTTTTTATATTAGCAGAAATACTATTTTAATCCCCGAAAATTCCTAAAATTTACTGTCTACCAAAAATTCAGATTTTCTTAATTTAGTCCCCGGCAACGACGCCAAAAACTTGATGTGAATTTTTATTGTGATGTTTTACTCGCAAGTGCACGAATCGGATTGTATATAGTGGGTGCAGAGTACGAGATCGTTCCCACGAGGACTAATTTTGAAAGATCTAAAAAGACAAGACAGTAACTCAAGAAATTCACTAAGATTTAACAGTATTCTACCAGTCTTATGATTTAATTTTGTGAGAAGACAATTACTGACTACAAACTAAAACTTAACTGATAATTCAAAAGTAAAGGTAAAGATGAAGATATTAAATCCTCCCATCTTTGATCTGTTCTTCCCATAATATAAATCTAAGGATTAAACTATAAGATATACCATCGAAACACATATTTTATGGAAGATAAATGGTCAAAACTCCGATAGGTTCCACGTTGCATCCCTGCAATCAGGACTTAGATGATTTTTATATATAGATCTGGGATCAAGGGTATGGCTCGGCACACTTGATCTCAGGTTCAAATAAAAATCATCCCCAAAGTGGGTAAAAATTCTAACAAGAATACCACCATAGATCTGAAATAAAGGGCATGACTCGGCACACTTGATTTCAGATTAGGGAGTAATTAAGATAAAATTATCATTACAGATTCAAGATCCAGGGCATGGCTCGGCACACTCGATCCCGGATCATAATCGTAAGTAGATCCACATGATGAAAGCAAAAAGACCATATAATAATGATTGGGATTTGAGATGGGCATGGCTAAACACGCGATCCCGATCGATTAGTGGCGGGGATTTCATCCGTTTATGATAGCACAACGACCATAAAATAAGATCTCATATTTTAATCCTAAATTTATATTATTAGAAGTACATCCCTCGGATGGGAATCATTAGATCCCCATCCCTATGAATTTAGCCACACATGCTGTAATTAAATGACATAAATAAATAAGGAAGGAAAAATAACATTAATTTAATGAATTAAAAATACCTCAAACTTTAACAGAAATTACTTTGATCTAAAAGTACGATGATCTTCAAAAATGAAATTAATGCAGAAATTAACTTGAACAAAAATAATAAACTGAAGGAATGAATACTGAAAAATTAAAGGAACAAAGCTCTCAAAAAAGGAATAATAAAAACTCTCTATTTCTATGTCTAACTATGAAAAATAAAAACTAAAACTAACTCTCTAATCTCCTAATTAATTATTATCCAACTCGAAGTGTTTGATCGGCTTTAAATAGCACCCTAGTCGCGGAAGTCCCCTGGCACGAAAAGTCAGGGTCGATTAATCGACCCTATAAGGTCGATGCATCGACCCTGCAAAAGAGGCTAAAAATCTGCTTTAAAGTAGTCAATTCCATGTCAGACTCTTTTTGTCCTCGATTAATCGACCAAAAGGGTCGATGCATCGAGCTCCCAGAAATTCGTGAATTCCAGCCCACTTTTGTATCAGACACTACTTCAGTATTTTAGTCATAACTTTCTGTCCTGAACTCGGATTGACATGATTCCAATGTCGTTGGAAAGATGTTAGAAAGATATACAACTTTTATGTTTTGACAATTTCATAATCCTGTCGTCTTGAAGGTCCAAATTGAGCTGCAAGTTGCACCAAGTTCTCGATGACCCAAAGTTGCAGTGTTTTGACATTATTTTCAGAATTCTTGGGCTGTTTTCTCCACTTGGCTTGTATTTACCTGAAACACTTCAAATCTAATAATTCTCATCAGATAGTCTTCATCGAATGGCTAAATATAGGTATTTAGGGGTGAAATATCATCATTTTTCACTAATCATCATGGACCATCATGAGAGATGACGGCTGGAGGCGATAACTTTACACTATGAAAGAGACAATCGTGGGAAGCGATCGTTGTTGGTGAGATGAGTGGTAGAGCATTTCATTCATAAGCATTATAAGAAGTTATTTTTATAGTTGATTGTTTGCCTTGGATCTGAGATAGATCTCGTGATTTTTACCTGTGATAGGGTTTTCCATGTTAAAATCATCTGTGTTCATGTTGTGGTAGTGATTGTGTCTTTATATCGGCAACAATATTTTATCGCGAGTTACATCATCGATTACACCGAAATTTCAAGATTTTAGAAAAAAAATTGAGATTATAAAAAGTAATTAAAATATACAAAAACATATGTGAACATATCATACAAAAACTATATTACGACCATAGTGACAAATTTCGTTTTCGGGAATTTTTTGGTGGGTGGTCCTTTCGGTACATTTCGAATTAATTTCGATACATTTCGGGAAAGTTTCAGGGATTAAAAATATAAAAAATATATATTTAATATTTTTTTAAAAAAATTTACTGAAATTTACCAAAAACTGAAATTTTCTCGAAATTTTCGTTTGACCTCCATTTCGCGAAATTTGTCACTATGATTATAACGATAAAAACTCATTGGCAGCAAAAAAAAGAAAAAAGTTCCCCTTTTGCTACCCTACTATCACATTTTATCTCATTTTGGTTGCTACATCGTTTATTCTTGTGAGTGAACGGGTAATCAACTCTATACACATGACAATGTTTTTTCATTTGGTGCCAGATGGTTCACTGGGCATCATTTAGATTGGACGCAGCCTACTCCGACTCTGCTATCCCACCTCCCCCGAAAATCAGCATCCCATCTCCTTAGCCTCGCTGACCCAACCAACGTTTATCAAACTTTTAATCCCTTCCTCATATCCGACCCAACTTCTTACCGCCCCTACCGACCAAATAACCACAGTGTTTGACCCAATTCATACCCGTTTCAAATCTAAATTTACCCGTACCAGAGTGCAGCCGTCAGCCCAACTCAAAAGCTCTCCTCTCATTAACTCAAACCTGGCTGAACCCACCTCTCAAATCCCCTCTCAAAACCTTACCCCTATTGAGTCCAACAAACCCGAGATTGTTACGATTTTGGTCAGAAAAAGAAGCAGAGAGTTGTCAAGTGCATGATCCGAAGGATGATAATAAGTGTCCCTTTAAGATCAACTGTACTGAAACATCTACTCCGAATGGTAATCAAACTTCATCGGTGATGGTTGCTCAACAACCTCGCCAACCACAATGAAAATCTTAAGGTGGAACTGTCGGGGGCTTGGGAACTCTCGCACGGTTCGAGCTCTCTGTCTCCTACTTCGGAGAGAAGATCCTGATTTTATCTTTTTGATCGAGATGAAAATGTGCTCTTACTGTATGGGCCAATTAAAGATGAAGATAGCCTATCAGAATGGGTTTTTGTAAACTCTGTTGGCCGATTTGGGGGTTTGGCTTTATATTGGAAAAACGATTATTCAGTGAATCTACAATCTATGTCAAAATCCCACATTGATATGATAGTTGATAACAACGGAAGAGCGGATTGGAGAATCATAGGGTTCTATGGCGCACTAAAATCTCATAATCGTCACTTAACCTGGAATTTATTATCAAATCTCAACAAATGCTCTTTGATTCCTTGGTTATGTGTTGAAGATTTTAACGAAATCTTATTCTCACATGAGAAACGAGGAGGAAACCCGAAGACACAGACTTAGGTGCATCAGTTTCGTTCAGTCATAGAAGAATATGGGCTTAGGGATCTAGGTTACTCGGGGCCAAAGTTTACTTGGTCAAACAGGAAGGAAGGAGATGAATTCATTGAAGAGCGCCTCGATAGGGCTATAGTTTCTCAGGTATGGTGTAATCGCTTTCCTAATTCTAACGTTACCCACCTCTCATCATCAAGATCTGATCACTCGCCAATCCTCATAGCTACATCCCCCCAACAGAATTTATGGTGCAAGGGACCTAGAATATTTCGCTTTGAGTCTATGTGGTCACAAGAAAAACAGTGTGAAGATATTATTAGGAAAAGCTGGGATGCCCCCAACTATTCCCTTGGCACCATTCAGATATGCAGTAAGATCGCCCATGTTGTACAAGCCCTTGATAGATGGAATAAAACCTCCTTTGATAATATTCATCATCATCTTAACAAACTACAAAACAGATTAAATCAAATCAGAATTGGGGCTTCTAACCATGGGTCAAAATGCCGGAACACTGATACGTATCGTCCGAGCCCAAAACCGAATCATATCGGATGATACGACAAGATTTCGGATGGTAATCGATGGATACGACAAGATGTCGGATGGTACCGGATGATACATTCAATGTATCGTCCGGGTAAACACATACATATGACCGATATGGTACATTCAATGTACTACATCGGTAGGGTCCGATACCGATACGTATCGGTATCGAACGAAATTTTGATCCATGCTTCTAACGATTCCAATCGTAAGGAAGAAGAGCGAATTAAAAAAGAGATAGATACCTTGCTTGAGAAGGAGGAAATGCTATGGCACCAGAGATCGAAGGAGATGTGGATTAAACATGGGGACAAGAACTCAAAATATTTCCATTCCGTCGCATCGCAAAGATAGAAAACGAACTGAATAGCTGGACTACATGATGAAAATGGCATATGGAAAACCTCAAAAGAGGATGTTGAAAGGGTCTTGTCTTCCCATTTTACTGACCTTTTTAAATCAGCTGGCCCGGTTTGTTTGGATGAGGCTTTGGAAGAAATTCATGATCGGGTCTCAGTAGAACAAAATAATTGGCTAGTACGCGAATTCTCATCGGGGGAGGTTCGAAAGACCCTTTTTCAAATGCATCTGATCAAATCCCCAGGCCCTGACAGTATGCCTCCTCTCTTTTTCCAATCTTATTGGTCTATTGCTAGTGAGTCGGTAGTGAATTTTGTTTTAAAATATCTCAATGGAAACATGAATTTATATGGAGTCAATCATACTCATATCGTTCTCATTCCCAAAATGAAAAATCCAAAAAATCTTTTCATTTTCGTCCCATTAGCTTATGCAATGCCCTATACAAAATCATAGCAAAAGTCTTAGCAAATTGATTCAAGGAAATTTTTCTTAACATCATATCTGATTCTCAAAGTGCTTTCGTTCCCGGGAGACTCATAACAGATAATACTCTTATCGCCTTTGAGGTTGTTCATTACCTAAAGAATAAAAGATATGGTAAAGAAGGGTGGTGTTCCCTGAAGTTGGACATGAGAAAAGCTTATGATAGAGTCGAATGAACCTTTCTTAAAAAATTCCTCGAAAAAATAGGCTTTATCCCTTGATGGGTAAACCTCATTATGGGCTGCATTAAATCCATGCCATACCAATTTGTGGTCAATGGTCATATCTTGAGCAACGTTTGTCCCGAAAGGGGTATGAGACAAGGGGATCCATTGCCTCCCTATTTATTCATTATGTGTGCCAAGGTCTTTTCAAATCTCCTCACAAATATTGTCCAATCGGGTAAAATTTCTATTATCCGTATTTGTCGAGGTGCCCTTGTCATCTCTCACCTTTTCTTTGCCGATGATAGCCTCATCTATCATAAGGCAACAGATACTGAAAGTGGGGAAAGTCGGGTCAAAAAATTAACTTTGATAAATCAACGTTATCTTTTAGCTCAAATGTTAAACAAGATTGCAGCTCAAAAATTCTCAATATCTTTCAAATCAAAGGAACTTTCTCACAGGATAAATATTTGAGTCTACCTATGTGCATAGGTAGATAAAAAAAACAGCGTTTGAAGGTATAAAAGACAGAATCTAGAAAAACTCAATGGGTGGAAAGGAAAGCTATTATCTCGGGCAGAGAAAGAGATACTTATCAAAGCAGTTGTGCAAGCAATTCCCACATATGTGATGAGTTGTTTTAATCTTCCTACCACCTTACTCAAAGAGATCTCAGCAATAACATCAAAATATTGATAGGGCCAAAAGGGAAAGGATAGCAGCTTACATTGGAAGGCTTGGAAAGATCTGTGTCTACCAAAAGGTGTAGGGGGGATGGGTTCAAAAATCTCAAATCCTTCAACACTGCGATGCTTGCTAAATAGGTATGGAGGATTATCTCAAATCTGTCCTCATTGACTAGTCAATTATTGAGCCAAGTATTTTCCATATACCTCCATTCTTGATGCTAAAATTGGACGAAATCCTTCCTACACGTGATCTAGTATCTTATTGGAAAAATCTGTGATTGAAAAGAACCTTATTTGGAGGGTTAGAAGTAGCAAATCTATCAGAATCTGGCAGGATAGGTGGATCCCTAGAGCACATACATTTAAAGTCTTATCCCCAAAAAGGAATAGTCAATTAGAAAAGGTCGCAGAGTTGATGTACAATAACCCTATGCATTGGAATGAGCAACTTCTCAGAGAAGTTTTTTGGGACGAAGATGTGATCGCTATCTTGGGTATTCCCATTCCTATCACTAAAAAGGAAGACAAACTAGCATGGCCCTTGGAGAATAACGGTAAATTTTCAGTCAAAAGTGCCTATAGAGCTATTTTTGATGAACCTACGAAAGAAAGGGAGGCTTCATCTTCTTTTCAAGCAGTGAATGTCTTCTAGCGAGATCTATGGAGGCTCCATATTCCGAATAAGGTCAAAACATTTGCGTGGCGAGCATGTCAAAATATCCTCCCGGTCAAGGCTTTACTCCACAAAAAAATCCAATGTTTGCGGTTCTACCATTGAGTCAGCCAGTCACACTCTGAGAGACTGTCACAAAGATGAAATGGGCTGATTTTACTCGTTGGGGGGCCGAGTTCGTGAGAGTGCCCAAGTAGATTTTAAAGAGTGGGCTATGGAGTTTCATACTCAATTCGGCAGAGACCAGTTAAATCGCTTTTTCATTATTGCTTGGGGAATATGGAATGAGAGGAATCAGGTGGTGCACTGGTTTAACAGAAGGACCCAACCTCAATTTCTATGCAAGCCGAATGCTACTTGGCTGAGTTCCAACATATCAAAACCCACGAGGCGCACAACCACACATCAATACGCCCTCGGATGTATCTTGGTCTCCTCCCACTCATGATGGCTTTAAAATAAATTTTGATGGTGTTCGGTGTGAAATGTTTAAAACAACATGTGTAGGAGTTATCATTCGGGATCATGATGGAATGGTTCTTGCTTCGATGGCTAAAAATATTCCAAATGTTTCTAAACCGAACCATTCTTAGGCTTTTGCATTTCTCGAAGCCGCTCATTTCGCTTATCAGTGTGGGTTTCAAGATGTTGATGTTGAAGGAGATTCTGCCCAGATAATAAATGCCATCAAAACTTTGAAGTATGATATATCGGAGCTAGGCTATATTTTTGACGAAATCAACGATTGTCGGAAGTTTTTCTGATCCCATTCTAGTAGGCATAACATGAGAACAGCCAATGTTGCGTCTGATTTATTGTCGAAAATCGGATTGCAAAGAAACTGTGATGAAATCTGGATGGAGGATATCCCTCCCCAACTCCATGATGCAATTTTATCTTATTTTTCCCGTTAATGAATATTTCGTTATCAAAAGAGAGAGAGAGAGAGAGAGAGAGAGAGAGAGAGAGAGAGAGAGAACAATCACTGACCCCATTTACTCCAAAGGGTGAATAGATCAGGTACCATACACCAACTCAAAATGTAAAACAACTGTGCAAATGGAATGGCCCAAATTATTCGAGTTTAGGCGAGGTTGAAATCGGAAAAAATTCGAGAAGTACAAAAAATATTCAGCGAAAATTGGAGAGAAAAACTAAAGAATACAAAATAGATAAAATTAAAAAGTAGGGAAAAATTTTTAAAAAATAAAAATTCATGATTTATTAAAAAATTTGTGAATTATTCCCTAATTTTCAAAAGGACTCGGCTCTCCTGGCCGTCTTTTAAACACTTGTATTTAAATGATCTTACAACATTAATGGCTTACAAAGTGGGCAATCCACACCGTCAAAGTGATAGATCATGAAGTGAAGCTCATTGGACCCAAAAATCACATTTTTTGGGAGATGCAGGACCTGTCTTAACCGCAAGTGCATTCGCTATTCGATTCCATCCTCGATCCCACCTACCTTATGTATCTTCGGTCGGTATACTTTCTTCTCTATGTCGCCGTCTCATCAATGAGCGTAGATTGATGGAGATGGCTTTTGTGCCGGTCAATCTGTATCAATTTATTCTGGCATCGTTTTGTTGGATCAAAGATCGGCAGGTGATCCGTCCTTTCTCCTCTGCCGTGGTTCATGCATTCTTCCTTCCACTTACTTGAATCAAGTTCCAAGGCCGCCAAGAGCTTAAGGTTCCTAATCAAAAAGAATCTTATATATTAATTGAATGTATTTATCATCGAATTTTTC